>JBBPKO010000317.1:14957-30469 GCA_038089295.1 Xerocomus amazonicus
GAACCTAGAGAAGAGAGAAAGAGCAGTTTAAGGCCATGCTTAGGGCCTTCAAATACACATTCAGAGGGAGAGAAATAGAATTCAATAGAGAAAACAAGGGATGGAGGAAGGTGGGGGAGCAGTGAGTCGTCAAGAAGGACGGAGATAGAGGAAATTCACCCCCTGGACAAGACCAGAGGTACTGATGATGGGGAACACCCAAAACAGCTCAAAAAGATGCTACAGAGGAAGAGGGAGAGAGTGGAAAGGCAGCAGAGAAAACCAGTGGGAAGGAAGAAGGAAGAGAAAAGAACAGAGGGCCCATGGCCCAAGATGGCAGAGAATGGGAAGGGGAGAGAGGGACAGGAGACATCATCAGGGAAAGGGAAGGAGACATGAGAGGGGGAGATGGTGAGGACAACAGTAAGTCCGTGAACCACAGACTGGACACACCCACTATGTGACGAGGGAGGGGGGACGCCAGGGGTAGAAGGCCAAGGATGCAGAGGGGGCGGAGAGAAAGTGCTGGGGAAAGGGAAAGCGCTGGAGAAGAACAAGCCCAAGGTGAGAGTGGGACATTAGCGAAGAGGAGCAAGGCTGTCTAGCGGTCTGCTCGAGTAAAGCGGCAAGCAGAATAGTCCCAGATATATGCCAAATACATATTGGCGGGGAAGGGCAGTGGTGGTGACAAAGAGAAAGATGCAAGATCAGTAAGGTAAGCATCAAACACATCTGTGGGGAAAGGGGAGGGAGGGGCGGCAGAGAATGGGAGAGGGCTGGAGAGGAATGTGTTGTCCTTAACATCATCAGCCCAGAAGAGTGAGACTGGGAGAATGGGATCTCATGCAGGGGAGGAACAAGAGAGAGTTGGGGAGAAATAGCGAGAGACCAATGGAGTGGTGACCAGTGAGGAGGTGACCAAAGGCGGAAGAGAAACAATCCGAGGGGAGAGGATCGGAGACCACAAAGAAGTGAGTGGGGTATCCAACAGAGAGGGGGAAGAGGTGACGAGGATGGAGTGAATTGCAGCAAGCCCTGATGAGGCAAGATGAGGTTGTCGAGGAATAGAGTTATGAAGGGAGGCACAAAGGGTCTGTAACTTAGCAAGCCAACGGAGGGACAGTGGCTTCTCTGAGGTTAGAGCGTCAGCAAAGGAAGATGGTTTGACGGGGGTAGAGTCATTGATGAGATCCCATACAAAGGAGGATGGAGAAGGGACTCACAAGGTGCTGATGGCGAGGGGAGAGGACGGCTCGAGGAAAAGACCCCTGGCAATGAGAGGGGAAGATGGAAGAGACGGAGGAGGGATGACATCAACCAGAGGGGACTCTACTGAAGAAGAGAGGGAAGGAGAGTGAGGAGAAGGGATAGAGACTGTGTCAATATCAAGGGGGTATACCAGAAGGGAGAGAGTAGTCTGGACGGTAGCGTCTGAATACTCCTTTGGAGAGGAGGTGGATTCACCAGGAAGAGTTCTAGAGAGAAATTGAGCACACCAAGATGGGGATGGCATCTCGAATGGTTTTGGTCTGGTAGGAGGCGCAGTCATGATGGATTGCAAGGACAGCAGAGGGCGAGGATAGCGATCATCAAAACTCAGCGGTGGGGGCACTGTCGGTGGAGGGGCAGTAGGAGCCAATGGCACCTTCTGAGGGTTAGTAACAGCTTGTCGGATCTGAGTGATCCGTTTGCAGAAGGGGGGAACCAGGATTGTATTGGATTTGTGGGGGGGGGAGTAGGTTGGCAGCAGCTGGTGGAGGTCAGTGATTCATTGTTGCTGACTATGAAATGTCAAAGCTGCCAAATACCATGTGTCAAGAGTAGTTGGTACTTCTGGCATTGAGAGGATCATCATTGCCAATGCCAGATCGAGACCGGCAGCGAAAGCATCAATAAGAGAGGAGTCATTGCGGTCTTCAGATTGTGCAGCGTAGAGTTGGAAGGAGGATGTGAAAAGGAGAAAGCCGTTGGGTTTCGACAAGTCTTGTCATAGATGTTGGAGCTTCTGTCGTGCTTCCTCTCATGCATTGAATTGGAAAAACATTCGTTTGAAATCTTCTTTGATGGTCTGGTATAGTTGTCCTCGATATTTGTCTCCTTTTTCCTGGATGAACTGATACCACTGTTCAGCAAAAGCAGGACCTCTGCCTTTTGTCATTTTATTTAGAAAGACAAGGCTTTTCACAGCATCATCATATAGTCCCTCATTCAGGAAGAAATGGCCATCCATCTGTGTAGGCCAGATTGTTGCGTTGGCAGTTAAACCGGAAAAGTCAGCAGGGAGAGCAGCCATTAGCTCTTTGTCATCATTGATTTCGAAGTGTCCTGGAAGGATAGAGGACTTGGATCATCCCTTCTGCATTGGAGACAATAGGGGAGATGGGAAAGGAGTTTCGTCATCATCATCTGATGAAGACGATGGTTCTGTGGAGGTTTGTGGTTCAAGAAATGATGCAGGGAGTAAAGGGGTCATGGGTGAGAGTCGTGGCACAGCCGTTGGACTGACTGGTTTAGTAGGGGGGGGAGGTGCTCGTTCAGAAGGGGTAGGATGACTGGGAGTTATTGCATATAATTCTGGTGGAGATCCTACCACCGTTTCTTCTTCCTCAGGTTCTTGTTCTTATGCTAACAGCGCATATCAATTTCTCTGTTCTTCCTCCTGTCTTTCTCATGCCAGTTGTCTTTGGACACATTCCAATACTGATGTGGGAAGGCGAGTTATTGCTGGTGGAATAGTGGACGATCCTTGTTCTGGGGATCAGGACACGTCTTGGATTAATTGGGCAAGATGGGGAGTGGATGGCCCTAGGCCATAATGGTGAGGGTGAGAAGGACTTGCTTGTGAAGGACTTCCTGATGGCCAATCATATAGAGATTGGGTTGGCGATCCTGGTATGGTTGACTCTGAACTTTGTTGGGGTGAAGCTGCTACTGGTTCTCGTGGGGGAAGAGTTGAGCGATGTGAGAACATGGTGATTCGATGATGGAGCTATTTTGGTATAGATGGGTAGTACAGGCTTGATAGTGCAGTACAGATGACAATCTGTATTCTTTTGTTACGAGTTATCTCCTTGAACGGAAAGACGTCAACGTTGACTGTCTTGGATACAACTTAGCTATATTCTGGTATCTAGAGGCCTTCAGATGGCATATTCTAGAAGGGATCTCAGGGGGGCATTCCGGGATGGAGGTCATAGGTGATGGAGTCCAAGGGAACGATAAAGGAGGATAAGATTAAGCTAGTTTCCTAAGCCTAGCCCTGTATCAGTGGTTCAACCATGTAACGGTGAGAATATGAATGAGAGACATTCCCCTCATGTACGTACGTACTTATACTATAGCCAATGGTGCACAGACCATGCTATGTATCTACGTATATGGTAATAGTCCATAACTCTGGGTCAAGGGTTGTACAGAAATGGTTATCCATAAGAAGGGAAGCAGACATGTGCAGTAAGGAAGCATGCTGTGAGGAAGAGAAGCGAAGCTGAGCAGCAGAGAAGCACAAAGAAGCATGCTGCACAGAAGAGAAGCATGAAGAAGTGTGCTGCGCAGAAGAAAAGCATAGAGAGGAAGAACAGGAATGGCCTGTGGTGGAATAGGGTAAAGAGTATAGCCAGAGCGAAGGGTAATACTACAATAGGACACAGGGCAAGGGCTTACCAGTCTGGGACATGGAACACGAGACACGTGATTGGAGAAGTGCATAGGGGTCCTGCCATAAGGACTGCCAATCGGATAATAGATATGGCCAGGATAGTGTAAGCAACAACCAGTGGAGTGGGGCATATGAAGGATAGGGTGCAGACGATAAATGTTAGGTAGTAAAGCATACCGAGAATGACCACTCAGTGTAATGCTAAGGAAAAATGTAACATCAACCTCCAATGTGCAGGTCCAAGTGGCCTCTGTTGCCTTCTTCTCCTGGACCATTATATCTGGACCCATTCCCACTGTGGACCCTCGGGTCTCAGCCCACACCTCCACCTGTGCCTACCAAGGTGTGGAAGGGCCTACCACTGATCCTTGGATCAAGAAGGCCTTCGGCCTTGCTCACTGGATGGGCCTCTAGCCCTCCTGTGAAATAGTATGACAAATGGATGTGCACATGACTGCCAGCACTATGCCGGTTGTCAGCCTCCCTCCGCCAGCCCCTCTTTCTACAAGGATTGAGGAACTTCCACTCTTGCCCCCACCTCTCACAAGGGCATTGTACGATATGTACAATGACCCAAAGTACAGTGAGGAGTTGGAAGAAGAGGCCCCGGCGACAAAGAAGAGAAAGTGATCCCACTGTCGCTAGATTGAACTGGCACCAGCCACCTTGTGGGATGAGGAAGACCTCGACGACATCTATGGGTCTGTCCCCCCCGAGGACTTCACTAAAGAATTGGCTGCCCTAGCCAGGCTTGATGTGGAGATAAACTCTGCTGATGTTATTATATCGTACATAACACCATTCATTGCAACCACCTCATCACTAATTGATTGCCACATATACGCAGATCTTAGTAGTGTAGCTCTGGACAATGTAGATATAACAAATGTATCTACCCCATTGCAATTGAGCTTGTCTCTCCCTCTCTATAAGATAGATGAGTGCATGTGCCCAAATGTCAGCAAAGGTAAAGAAAAATGCAAATGCAATCACTAGATCCTGGACAATGTCTGGTTACTAGATTCAGGTGCTTCTATGCACTTTACTCCTGAGAGATTGGGTTACATAGAATATGAAGAGCTTCCACGTGATAAGTGGATCCCAGTATCTATCGCTGCCAACATGATCTTCATAAAAGATACAGAGAAAGTCCTGATAAGATGGGAAGATCTGAATGGCAAAAGCCACATCTTACCACTATACAATGTTGGACATATACCTAATAGTCACATAAGATTAGTCTCTATGGGGCAGCTTTTAGCTGAAGGAGCACACATTGAAGGAACTGTACATCAATTAAAAATGTTGTATAGGGATGGCAGGATCTTGGCACCATTTATACCAGATCCCCATGCCCGATTCCTTTATTCAATCATTACATTACCCCTTAAAGATAGACGCAACAACTGTATCTTTATTATTTCTTATGATATCCTTCATAAACGATTTGGCCACCCCACTAAAGATACTCTCCATCAAATAAAGAAGCATACCCTCGGCTTCCCAGATGACGTTAAAATCCCATCAGAGGTCCCAGTATGCCCTGGATGTATCAAAGGCAAAATGCCCAATAAGAGTTACCCTCCTAATGAGCGCCGCGCCACCCACAGGTTTGAGTTAATCTATTTGGATCTCAAAACCTTCCCTATTGACTCATATCACAAATTTAAATACACAATTACCTTCTTGGATGATTATTCATCCTTTTCCTGGGTGACATTAATGCGCACCAAGAATGAGGTGTTGGCTCATACCTGCCACTTCTTGAAACTGATCAATACCCAGTTTGAAAGCAAAGTCAAAGGATGGATGTCAGATGCTGGGGGAGAATACAAATCCACTGCATTTGACCAAATGCTCAAGGAGCAGGGGATTATGATTTACCAATCTGCCCCTCATACCCCAATGCAAAACAGTAGAGTTGAACGACTTATATGTACCATATCAGAGAAATCAGAGTCGCTATGGCATGATGCCTGTGTGCCCGATAGTTGGTGGGAATTTTCCTTCCTGCATGTCAACCACTTGTACAATCGCATGCCTATGCAACACCTCAATGGCAGAACACTGTTTGAGCTTCTCCACAGACGTCTTTCTAACGTTAGTCATCTCTGAGTATGGGGATGTGTGGCTTATGTCCACCTCCCTGCAGAGACCCGTGAGAATAAGCTCACTCCTAGAGCTGAGTTAATGCTTCGTCTGGGTACTGCCCCTGGCATGACTTCCAATTATATTTTTATGAGGAAGTCCAATGTAATTTACACCTCCATGCATGCCGTCTTTGATGAAACCCTCATGCCACGATACAGGGGTCAAGATCACACTCTGGACAAACGGCCTGCTACCCGAGTTGAGCCGGATGAGCACCCATTGTCGCCTCCCTCCTTGGATGACGACCAACCCAGCTGACCCGTTTGAGCCCCACTCTCTCTAAACTCTGTCCCTCGTACATCTAGCCCAGTTCCACAGGCTCCAGTGATGCCCCCTAGGGCTCCCAGACCTGGACTGCCAGCTGTCCTGCCTGCTCCTCATCACTCTCAGCATGAGCATCGTGTGCTCCATCGGCCCGACAATGTTTATGGAGATAAACACCCTATAGAACAGCAGTGTGACGCAGATCGCCCTTCACAATGGCACGACATTGTCAGCAAACCTGGTCCCTCATCACGACCAGATCCACTGCCTTCTAATATGTCTGAAAACATTCCTGCTCACTCTGGTGAAGAAGATCTCCACCAGCTATGCTGGGAAGGGGGAGCCAGTTTATTCACACTTTTAATGTCAAAGGCAATACCACATGGCAAGACTTCTGCAGAGTCTAAACCACATTGAGAATGGACATATAGAGACATCTCCATGCTACCAGCTACAGTACAAGAAGAATGGAAAGCCATATGCCGACGCAAGCTTGATATGCTCAAAGAGCAAAGAGTCTTCGAACTCGTCGAAACGCCTAAAGGATGGAAGGTTATTGATAACCACTGGGTATTTGATGTAAAACCAGATGGTCGAAAACGCGCCTGCCTAGTTGCAAAGGACTTCTCCCAGGTCAAAGGTGTAGACTTCGACCAAATCTTCTCTCCAGTAGTGCAGTTTGAGACAGTCCAGCTAATGCTGGCACTCACTGCTCTGGAAAACTAGCACATTGAGGCTCTTGATGTCAGAAGCACTTACCTATATGGAAAGCTTAATGAAGAGATCTACATGAAACAACCCCAAGGTTTCATAGTTCCTGGCAAGGAACACATGGTGCTTCATTTGTACCATGCCCTATATGGGTTGAAACAAGCCAGACTTGCCTGGTGGGAGACTCTAAATGAGTCCATGAAAGATCTTGGCTTCACATGATTGAGATCAGATGCTAGATTATTCCTTTACCAAAGGAACGAGACCGTTGTTGCTATCATCTATGTTGATGATGCAATGTTCTGTGGCCCATCTAAAGCCATTGTAGATGAAATCAAAGGCTTATTCATGAAGAAGTGGGAATGTAGGGACTTAGGCCCTGCCAAGGAATTCCTTCACATGTAGATCTGACGATCAGGATGCAGTATCCTTATTGATCAATGCGATTACCTCCTGAAAGTTGTTGAACGATGTGGAATGATAAATGCCAAAATGGCACCCACTCTATTGCCTGAGGGATATTACTCTCTTTCACACAAAGGTGAAGTAGATCCATAGATAAGATCTACATTCCAAATGGTAATCAGATCACTCTTGTACTTTACGTTAGGAACAAGACCAGATATAGCTTATGCTGTAACCGCCCTAGCTAAGCAAAGTGCCAACCCAGATCAGAAGCATCTTGATAAGGCCAGATACATCTGCTGGTATCTTAATGGGACCAGGCATTATGCCTTAATCTTTGACAGAGCTTCCGAAGCAGGATTAATAGGCCATGCTGATTCAGATTGGAGGTCTGATCCCAATACCCGTCGCTCTCAGACTGGTTGGGTTGTAAAGTTGACTAATGTCACTTTCTCCTGGAAAACCAAACAACAGGAATGAGTTGCTTACTCCTCCATAGAAGCAGAGTATATTTCCTTGTCTGATTGTAGTAGACAGTTGGTATGGATACGTTCTCTCTTGACAGAAATCGGCTACAGATTAAAGCCAATTCCCCTTTGCAGAGATAATCAGGGTTCCATTTTTATGGCATCAAACCCAGTCACAGAAGTCCACTCTAAGCATGTGGACATCAAGTGGCATGGAATCTGTGATTTCGTAAAGGAGCAGTTGATTGAGCTCTTCTTTGTCGATGGATCTGAAAATCTGGCCAACATATTCACTAAGAATTTAGGTTGTGTCAAGTTCAAGAAATTTAGATCTAAATTAGGTCTTGTCTTTTACGATAATCCACCTACCTCATAACAGTCGCCATTCTTATACTATATGTTTTTTCCACCAATTACAAAACATGGGGGAGTGTTGAACGGAAATCCTATTTTAGGTAGTTCACATTACATAATCATGTAGTATATACTTGAGACTCAGTCGTCTGAGTTTCAATAGACTCTTGACTTCATATGTCTATCACAAACGCTAGCTGCCTCCTAGTCAACTCCATCCACCAATGTGAGTACTAGCAGCATTCCTCAGTAGGCAATGCTACGTCTGCAACTTCAACACAATGCTCAACTTTACATCCTTGATTCCATCTTATGCAATGCAATCCAATGGTCAGTCTTGGAAACATGACGAACAAATTGGCTGAAGGGACAACAACACAAACCAATGTCAGAGTTAGGGGGATGACCCTACTTGGCTTGGTATACCTTAAAGACCATTCTAGTTGCATAGCTCGTCAATTTCGGCAACAAAGTGAGCGTAATGAGAGCACCACGAACGATTTCTATATCGTTAGCAGATTGGTCGCTCGGAAACAATGATGCCATAGCAATGCTGAAGAGGATGAACACGACAAAAGACATGGAAAACTGTATGGTTTCACGAAGAGTACACCTGAATGTGAATCGGAAGACAGAACAGAGTATGTCTTTTTTGTTCTGCATATTTGATGCTCTTTATACAGTTCCAACATGCATATTAATGCCGTGGTACATGTCTACAAGATGTCAAGTTTATCTGATGAAACATGTAGAACAAAATGTCACTGACAGTCGAGCATTTTCGACATAGACAGCTGTGTCTTCATTGACCGGTGTATCCACCCCGTTCATCGCGCAATTAAACAATCATTTTGACCTGTCTGGGATTGCTGTGAGACTCCCAACTTCGTTCATCTCCTTTGCTCTGATCTATACCTGTTACATCCGCGATCAACTTGAACATCAGAATGCGAACTACTATTCGATTAGGTGGGGCGCTTCATGTGCGTTTGAGTGAATTGTCACTAAGGTAATCCAGCATCACATCGTCAAACGATGGTACAGCCTCTCGCCTTATCTGTAACTGTCAGTCACATAGTAACCAGCAGTGATAGGAAAGGTTAAAAATATTTGATACAGACCAGCGTGAGTATGCTGTTGGTTCACTCCAAACAGGGGCGAAAAGCCAAGTCGCGCTACTGGTGGTAAGCTGTATGATGTCAGAGTGCGGACCGCAACAGAAAATACTTACTCTCACCACAATCAACTATTCCAATGTATGGCTAAACGTTCTCTAGCGGACAAAATCGCTGTAAGTAGTATGTCATAAGTTGTTCGCCCACTTGGCTGATTGAACATGACGTGCAATATTATTTCGTCCTAATTTCTATCTCATGGTATCCGCAACAAATTGAGCATGACACGCTTGAGAAAACGTCGTTGGGAAGGGTTGCTGACGACATGTCACCCAACGTCCTACAGGACATGTGAAACGCGCAAACAAGGGTGGCAGGTGCTACCGATGAACATCAGTCTTTCAAGCCTCCTCAGACCGATCAGCGAGAATTTGGAAAGAATCACCTCGAGCGTCCAACGATCAAGAGAGTCGATGCGGTTCCAACCGACGAACGGGTCACAACGCTTGTCTACACGATACCAGTCATCCGACAAGCAAAAATGCAGTTTTCACTTAGAAGTATTGCTTTATGAAACTTCACAGGACAACGGTGGTTTTTCGACAGTCACTGTCTGTATTTTCGTTGGCATCTTCTCCGTCCATCCCAGATTGAAAACAGCTGTTTCAGCTGATCAAGTTTTTAGTTAGCTGTCAGGCTTTGACCAAATCAGTATCTCTTTCCGGCCTGTGTCAAGAGAACGTTCAACGTATTGATGGGCATCCTGGAGCGTTGTGCGTTATGCGCACGGACAACTGAACTATCGGAGTTCGGATTGCTGTTCAGATCAGTTTAGAGAACTGTCATGATAGGCAATGATCAACCTTAGAGATACTCTATCATCCACCGTGTATCACACTGAAGAACATACGCGGCATTCTTGGTTCCTCACGTACGGGTCTGCTCGCCATCATCCAAATGGGAGTGGGTTCGTCACTGTCTCTGCGTCATCGTGGGGATGATTTCAACCGCTTATCCGCATCATGATGGCGACTGCTGCAGTATGTCTTTGTTTTATTCCCCAAACAGATCTGCCATGCTCTCTTTACCGTTCATCACTGCCACAAAATACGCGGTGATGCGGTGTCGCCTTGGTGAGAACACCATGGATGCTTCGTGCCATGCCAACCGGACAAATCGATCTCAAACAGAATGGTCCTACTCGCTCTTGTGCGAGACCGAAACTGAAGTAACACCAGGTTGAGAGAACCCTATCAGGGTCAGTCGTGCGGGGAGTTTTCCCGTCGCCCCCTGTAATTGAAAGGGACTCGCAAAAAAGTTCTATTAACTTTTTGTTGATACGTCCGTTTTGCGGGCACACACCAGCCTGCAGCTTCGCTGGAAGACATCGACGCAGAAAATATTTCTGGACTGGGACGTTAAGGCAGATCATTTTAGGTGTCCTTCCATTCTATCACATCTGTTGTCCCGAGGTGACTCGCAGGCGGTATTCTCTCGGGTCACTGTGCGAAGTGCTACTCACCTCATCGTTCGAACTTTTGCGGCGGCGGCGGATTTAATCTAGAGAACTACGACCACATGTGGACGGTGTTGGGACAGCGGTTCGCATTGGACGTCACGTTTGGACATCCGCACGTAGTCACTCATTTAGAGGTAGGGACGACGAGCCATTTATGTGTCTACCTTTCAAAGACAGTGGACCGTCGTTGGCGGTTTACAGACTATCCGCTGAAACTCTTTTCTCGCAAGCTGCCGCGAACGATCACCGTGCTGACTCCAAGTTGTAGACTGCCTTGATGACCCTTCTGAATGCAGTCAATCGAGGCAAGATCAACATGGGCAAACGTGGTGACTAGCTAGCCGGCTCCTGTAGTTTCTAGGAAAGGACTTGTAAGTCTGTGCATTAACCCAGGAGGGTAACGAAAGTCGCTGAAGTGAGACGACCATGCATTGGGCTGCAAGATAATCAGGGTTGTGGACTGTCTCAAATTCATCTTTGGACCATAGGTATAGGACGAGAGGAACACAGAAGCGCTGCTTGCTTGCGAGATATTCGACGGCGTGTATCGACGACAAATTGGTGTTGCAGGTAGTGAGGGGATGCGATGACCAGACGTGTGCAATATCGACGTGATCATCAAGGTGGTCATGGCGAAATAAGCCTCGGGGAACAAACCCCCAGTGAGGATAGGGTGAAAGCAAATAGCGCTGTAGCTATTTCAGTCCCTTGTGAAGGACAGCGCTCTTCGTCGCGTCTGCACAGGCTGGCATCCATTCACATTCATATTGAAACTGGGAGTAGAACGAACTTACCACCTCTTGTTTGTTCGAGGATGATTCTCTTTGCGTCTATAACAGCCAGAACGGTCACCTCGTCCGAGTCGATTTTTTCGACCGTGACTGTCTCCCTGGACCAAGTCAGCTACATCAGAACAAGTTCCCTCAGACGCTACCTTTTTTATGTCAACGTTCGGGTCTAGCCGTGTTAGCAGAGGGTATGTTTGTGACGTTGTGCAGCAACCATCTCAAGTGAACATATTTCATCTCATTTTCCAGACGCACAGGTACACCGTTAGTGCTCTATAAACGATTCACTTGTAGCAACGGGATATGGAATTCAGACCGTTGATCATGTCTCAAGCCTGGTTACACCCGGCCCTATCTCAACTATCCGTTTCGCTGATGCCGTACTGCAATGGACTGCCTGCCCATCAAAGCTATCAACACCTTCAGCGCGGCGTCCGTTGGGCATGCGTGTAAAGAGAAAAAAAGAATAAGGGAAATGGCAAACGCAGGCACCCCTTCCCCTGCCACCACTACCACAACAGTGTGAGGACGACCTCGTCATGCTGGCTCACAGCTCCCTGGCACCATCGGGATTGGTGATGGATGCTCAAGATTTAGATCTCATATAGTAAACCGATTCTCGCGATGGCGCTGATAAGGGAGCACAGCCAGAACACGAGGAGATTGAAGGAGGATAAGAACGTGGCATACCAGGCGGAGTCCATGAAGACACTCTTCCTCTTATCACTACAGAACCAAGATGAGCATGTTCCGGGGGTCAAAAAATAGTGGGTACACGAAACTATGACACAGAGACACTGACGAGGAGAGGAAAATCAGGCGGACCATCTTGGAGGAACAGTCGGCAAAGCGAGGCAAAGCGAATGAATGATGCAACAATCAGAAGTGAGACGAACGAGGCCTCCAAGCTAGACGGAAACACGGCTGAGAGCGTCATCGAACGGAAATCGATCGAAATCAGTTGTGGAGATGACATCAATGCAGTCGCGTTTCTCCCCGATGGCGAGCACATCGTGAGCGCTGGGCGCGACGAGAAGATTCGATGTTGGTGTGTGAAAGATGGTGAGGTGGGGAGTGATATTTGCGGCATTGCGGTCTCGCGAGATGGCCAGTGGATCGTCGCTGGGACACTCTTTGGCCAATTGATCGTGTTGGATGCAAAGAGTCGCAAAAAAGTGGCCAGAAAATTCGGTGTTTGCGTTGGAAAAAGACCTCGAACACTGTTCTGGATCGTACCCAAACAGCAAAATTGAACATATACAACGGGTCAAGTGTTGTCCGCGTCCGCGTCCCCATCCTCATCAGAGAATGCGGTGATAATAAGATGAGGGATATCTAGGTTTTCATTTTTATACTCGGCTCCGGGTGTTAAAATAGTTTGGTGCTCAGGTAGGTTAAGGCTTTTCCCTAGTTAGTAGACACTAAATAATAAGTAAGTAGCGACAGTAAGTAACTTTACCATAATGTATCGTACCGTGATTATGTGAGCTACCTACAATTTGTCCGATGGGCCTCTCGGATACTTGGGAATTGCCCAGGTATGTGCGCCTCTGGCCGTTTGTACCGCTCGCGCTGGCTTGCTTCGCTTTCGGCTAGCGATCGCGTCTTAAGTCGTCGCGACTCGCACGGTGCGCCGCCCATTGCGTCATCTGTCCGAACTCCTTGTCTCTCATTTATCCCGTCACTGCCACCATCGCTCTTGCGCGTCCAATCGCACTTTGTGTCTCGCAGTTCGGGTAGTCCGTCCCAATCATCTGGTAGGGCTCGCCTCCGACTCCGCGGGTTCGTACTCACGATGCCATCGTCTCCTGGCTATCCTTGGATGCCATCTGCATTGATCCGGCATGTTTGGCCGCCCTCGATGCTTTGTGACTTGCTCTGTCGGCCCTGTTCGCCCTTGTGGCCGTCTGGCCGTCTATCTGGACGCTGCGTGCTCGGTCCGTCGACGCGCTCGCCCGTCGCCTTCTTGGCGTTCCCTAGCATTTGGTGAGTCGTTGTATGTCGCCACTTCGCTATCCGAGTCGTCTGGCCCACTGCTGCGTGTTCCAGGTGTGTAACTCCCCACCTTGCACTCTACCCTCTTGCTGACATCGTGTAGAGATTTCTTCGGCCTTGCGCAAGCGTCCTCGTCGCTCCACGACGCTTCTGATGTGTCCGTGTGACTCCAGCACGCGCCGTGCGCGCTGCTACTCGGTCCGCTCGACTCGCTTGACTCCCCCTCGAGCTTGGCGCTCCAGGGCCCATTCCTTCCCTCTGCGGCCTCATAAGTTGAATCCGGAGGTGCTGGTAGTGCTGATGGCGCGGTTAATATCCTTGGTACGTCGCCACTGTCGCCTGGGGCATGCTAATTATTTTCATCAACCGCCGTCTTCAATCGCCCATGCATCAACATGTTCTCTCTCTCTCTCCCGATCAACGCGCTACTGTTCGCTGCGGCACGCTCCCCCTCAATACCCGCGTCACTGCACTTTCCACTGGCCACTCTATCAACACTCACATCTGTCGGAGTTACAAGCGCGCGCAGCCACGACTGGCTCCGGACCGAAGCGATCGCTGGAGAGCGCATGATGTTTTCTGAGGCGTATATTTTTCTACTACGCATACCAGTGCTTTTCCGGATATTCGGGCGTCCTCTAAACCTAATATCATGCTCTAGATAGTGTATCTCATAGTATATAAGACCTTTTGTTCATACAGAGACACCTCAGTCCGTTGCATCGCGTGCACGACTGAGGTGAGTTGATTATCTTTTATCCTATCTACTCTATGCTTACTCGTATGTAGTTAATCTACCCAGGTGAATATTATGAGTCCGTTACATCGCGCGCACGACTGAGTTACTCTACCCAGCCACGCGCTTCCCGATATAGATCTGTTTTTCTCACAACATCTGCGCGTCCAGGCGCAGGGTACGGCAGAATTTGAGAATCGACATATTTGTGATATCTATTGCACGTGAGAGGGATTTAGACTGACTGAATTCAAGAGCAGTACTTGAAAGACAATTACCGTCAGTACTTAGTTATCAAGTTGGATGAGAACGCGGACAACTACTTGACTTGTTGTAATGTTTGGGCTATGATCCAGCAGAACAGTGTTTGAGAGGTCTTTTTGGTAATCTATACTAATTGAGGTTACGACGTGACCAGAAGCGGAAGAAGTGCTCCTGCTTTCCATACATTTCACCGGATTCGACGAAAATGTCCTGGGACCTTGCCCGCCATCAGCTAGCCAAAAACTGCTCGAGATCAAATATTAAGGATGTATTCCTCAAGTTTTCACCTGACGGCACTCTTTTGACCGTGAGCTGGAAAGATCTTGGCGAAATCGCATTTCGTCGACATTTCAAAACAACTCTCTGCCCTCTCTTTGGGCCACATCCACCATGTTGATATCACTTCTGGGATGATCCTCTCCGAATGGCGCATTCACGGTAACGATGCACGCTGCACCTCTCCAGAAAACAACGGCATGTTCATTGCTGTTCACCAGTCTCATACTGGGATACTTCCGTGGCTCACATGGGGGAGCTACGTTGTGTGCTTTCAAATTTTCATTTCCGATACCTAATGCAACTACTTCGGTGAGCACCTTGTCCCGCTCGACGTCGAGGAGTTTGTTAGCGTTCACGACCGAGAACCGGCAGTCGCTCACGAGCTATAAGAGGCCGTCAAGTCGCACGGAGAAATTTTTGAAGTTGACATGGGTGTCATGAATGAACATGTGGATTGATGCCTTGGTTTTGTTCCGGGGTGCAATGGGTAGGATATGTGATGACATATCGGTCGTTGTCACATCTTTGCACAGGAGGTTAGCCCAGAGCATACTGGCAGTCATAACGGAAGCAGTTCATAAAGCAGGATTAAGGCGTTGTGGGAAGGAGAGGCGAGTTTAACAACCGAACTCCATCGGTCACGACAGCATGAACCGAGCGGGGATCTCAACCCCGGGGTCGCTCGATCGAAACGAGTTGCTGCTAAAATTTTTGTGTTTTGCATAATCGAGCATAGAGGTATGTACACATAGACTGTTTGTCGACTGATCTACCTATTCAAGGGCTTCAGTTCTGGATATCAATGCCAGATTCCATATCAGTCCCCT
>JBBPKO010000318.1:14024-30253 GCA_038089295.1 Xerocomus amazonicus
GCGCGAAACTGACTATTGCCGCGCTCTCGCCGTACGCTAAACAAGTGACGCTTCTGAAAAGTGCGCTGCCATCATCAGTGACCTGCGCGACGATCGATGCGTTCCAGGGTCGGGAGAGCGATGTGGTGGTGTTCTCAAGCGTGCGGTGCAACGTAACGCGAGAGATTGGGTTCGTGGACGATCCGCGACGGTTGAACGTAATGTGGACGCGGGCAAGGCTTGGTTTGATCGTGGTTGGGGATCGGGCCACGATGACGGAGATGAACCCGCTGTGGAAGAGGGCGATCGAGTCGTGCGTAGAGGTTGAGCTGCCCCCGGTACCCGAGGCATAGCCGTATACGAAGTACTAGCAAAGCAGGAAGCAAGTTCGATGAATATAAAATCAGACACCAAGATGTACATAAAGAATCCGTTGATCGATCGGTATCTTCACGGTCCTCATCGTCTTATGCAGAGCGAGCGCCGCACGGTATAACCTAGACGACCCAAATCATCAACCATATGTTGATAAAACACCGACGTGATCTTGTTCGTCTCAGCATCATCCACCGCCCATACTGTCCCGATCACCGAAGGAAATCCAGCAAATTGGATTGCAGATGCGAGATGTATCACCTCGTCCGGGCTCTCTTCATCTCTAGCGGTCGTATGACAAGCAGACAGGTAGGCATATTCAGGGTTCCGTAACTCGCATTGGGCGATATGCTGGATCGTGAACCATGCGTCGTGGAGAGCGAATGCAGAGTCGAATGGCTGCTCCCGGTTCGCGATGCCATGACAAGCAAAGTGTACTCATTCGTTCTCACCCGATTCGTCTATAACCCTCGAAATAGAAGATACCTCTCCTTCTTCGATGGCCTTAAACGTTACGAGACCATTGATAATCTCCCTAACGTTGGCCAGTTCTGTACCGATGGAAAGAAGTTTAGTTGTGCCACCACCCACCACCTGACCGATAGCGACGAACCGTTTCTTCTGACTAAGAGAACTCAGCGAACGGGACCGTTTTGCGCGAATGAGAGCAGTCAGCGTGGTGGTGTAAGAAGAGATGTACAGATCTGAAACCCCACATTCGTCCTTCGTGTACGGGGATGGCAGCATGCAACGGCAAAAAGGAGAACTCGACGGTAGGAACACCACCAGATGCGTGAACGACGAGGGCAGACTGTCTGGAGGATACTTACGATGTGGGAAACCACCTTGTCCCATAGTTTCCGCGAGAAAACGGCGAAGTCTCTTGTTATGTATATCGTCATTGCGCGTTTTGTCAACATACGGAGTTCGTATGTCAATTCAAGAACATCGTTTTTGGCAGCGGGACCTAGATAGGATCCCTGTCAGCAAGCAGGATGAGCGCGTCACAGCTAAACTTGCTAGCATTCACGATAATAACAGGGCCATCACTAGCGGCACGTTGGAGATCAGAGAAGAGTAGGGGAAGAAGTTAAGATGAACGACCGATCTGGGTGTCCTATTGAGTAAAGCGCTAGTGCTTCTTGAGCGAAAATAATGGCATCGTTGAGATCCTCTCTACCCCCGAGCCGTTGGTACCGATTGTAGAGACATACTCCAAGGTTGTTTAGGGACGTTGGCCGATCTGGGTGCCCTTGTGGGCACAGCACCAAAGTTTCTCGAGCGGGAATGATGCCATGATTGAGGTCTTCTACACCCCCAAGCCGCTCGTACCGAATGCGGATGTATAACGCACGGATGTTTAGAGACGTCGACCGATCTGGGTGCCCTTGTGGGCAAAGCACCAGGGCTTCTTGAGCGGGAATGATGCCATCTTCTATACCACAAAGCCGCTCGTAGCGAACGCGGATGTATAACGCAGGTCTGTTTAGAGATATCGACTGATCTGGGTGCCCTATGCCTCGTCAGCGTCTTCAATAATCACCGAGCCACTCGTACCGAGCGTGAATATATAATGCAAGGTTGTTCAGAGAGATGTCGACCGATCTGGGCGTCCTTGAGGATGAAGCGCCAGTACTTCTCGGATGATGAGAATAATGGTACTATCAAGGTCTTCTATACCCTCTAAGTCATTGATCGTGATGCAAGGTCGTTTACAGACATCAACCAATGCGGGTGCCTTGGTGGACAAAGTGCCAACGCCTCTCGGGTGAGAATGATGGCGTCGTCATGTATCGAGCGCGGAGGTATGTGCCAAGGTTGTCCAGATACATCGATCTATCTGGGTGCCCTATTGGGAAAATGCGCCAGCTGCTACTCAGGGTAAGAGCGATTGGCCTCGTCGAGGTTTCCTACACCCACTATTGGACCATGTGCAGAATTATTCAGAGACCGTCGACCGATCTGGGCGTCGACGCTTCTTGGGTGAGTGTGATGCCATCATCCCTCCCGGGCTGCTCGTACCAAAGGTAGGGATATGTTCCAAGGTTAATTCAGAGATATCGACCGATTGGGGTACCCTTGTGGGTGAAGCACCCAGGCTTCCCAACTGAGAACGGCAGCATTTTCAAGGTCTTCCATGTCCCCCAAGCGGCAAGCACCAGCCGTTAACGCAAGGTGGCTTGGCTCAAAGACATCAAACGATTCTCGCTGGAGCTCAATTGGCTGCCTTGATGCCATCGATCTTCGAGCGAGCGCTGCTCGTATCAGACGCGAACCAAGGGTTCAAGTCGCTTTGGAGGGCAAAGATACAGTTGCCTGTCGACCGAGTCGCGACGGCCTCGCCTCTACCAAACGCCCTCCCCTGCCCTGTTTAATCCGAGCTACAGAGTAGCCGTTCGACAAACCAGACACGTCATGACCAAACCGAGTACCGTTCTGAACCAAGCTCAGCGGACATCATGAGACGCCACAGACGCGATTTAAAAGCGTGGATTGAGCGCTCTCAAATGTCACCGGTCAGCCCTAGTGCCTGCCTGCACCACCGATCTAGAACGGGCTCAGACATGATGGCATTTGACCCGACGGAGCCGGCTTCATCGCGTCCCCCGGTGACACATTGCACATGGTTCTCCTCCCTGCTGCGCTTTCAGTCGGTACTCGGCTCAAATTTTTGTCCATCGTCCTCGTCGCGCACGACTAGTATTACAATGTAGGGTATACCGTGTGTGTTAAATGATGTATGGCGTTGTAAGCAATTCTCATCCGAATCGAAAACCGGAAGAAGCTCCCAACCACGTCCATGAGTAAAGAGACACCACGATTGGAAGAGACGAAATGGAAAATTGGCAAGCCTTGGTTCGGGGATCGTTGTGTGGTGAAGAAGAAAAAGGGAGTGGTGAAAAAGGAGAGAGAGAGTATGGCAGACAGTTTTTTTTTGGTTTCTCATCAGGAATGCCCAGCGCCCTGTATATGTATAATAAAGCCGTGTCGTCGGAGAAAAGCTAAAACACCAGGTTGAAAATCTCAAAAAAAGGGGCAACTATAGCGTGAAATGCACAGCGGTTGTGGGATGATATCGGTGGAGTAAGAAACGAGAGAAAGAGGAAAAGAAAAAAAAAAAAAGTCTGTGGGCTAACGCCTAACAATGACCGGACAGATGATATGCAGCGATGGGTAATGTGAAAAAAGACGACATGACGAACAGCATTAGATGAAAAACTGGGTACTACACACAATCGCAATCGTTAGGCCGTCAGCTGACACGAGCAGAAGTCACTTACTGCATCCGACTGCATGCGTGCACCTCCATCTCCTCCATCTTGTACGAATTCAACTCCTCCTTTATTCGTTGCGCCAAGGCTGGCGTCAACCGACTCCACGTAGCTGGCTCACTCCTCCGATCGTACACTGTCGACGAAAACGTATCGTACACTGACAGACTATCCGCAAACACAAGCTTCTTCGTTATCGTCGGTCCGGAGGCCGATCGATGCGAAAGCGTCGCGGGAGCGGTCGGAATGGTCGACAACGCGGGTGCAGACGAGTTTGGAAGCGAAAACAGCGGTCCGTGATGCGGTGAGGAACGTCCAGATTCTGGGTCGGTAGAAGGCGAAGAGTCAGATGAAGAAGCAAACGAAAGAGCAGGGAGGAGGCTGCCAAGGTTACCTCCCGCATTACCAGCATTAGCATTAGAATGTGATGATGAGTGCGATGGGTGTCGGTGTAGGCCGTCGATATGGTCCGGGTCTGGAGAGGGTATACGTGCTAGTGGTCCGAGCTCGGAACTCGATCCCGGATGCGAATTGTAAGAATTAGAACGTATGCGGCTAAACGATGGGTTCCCTGCCTGGTCTGTGACAAACAAGTCTTGATTATAGTTTTCTGCACCTTGTAAAAAAACGCCAGATATAGACACGTAATCGGTACATAAATGCACAGACACACCTTTCAAGATCCCTCTGGATGGCGCCCTCAGTCTGTCTATACTTTTTCGCATAGACTTTGCCCATTCGAGCACTTCTTCTTCCTCTGCTTGTGATGGCCCCACCGCCAACCGGACCGTCTCGTCCTCTTCCTCCGGCCACGGCTCGTCGTCTTCCCAGCCCTCAGAGATATAGTTTTGGCTCTGCGGTGTGCCATACCCGGCGCCGTGTCCATCCTCGCTCCCTGAATCGGAATCCTCCACCAAAACCCGCGTGCCATCTTCCGCAATCCTCCGACCCGGTCCTGGCGAATCCCCTCTGGCTGTTGCTGTATTCTTTTCCCACGTTGTTGGCAGCGGGTGACCGCTCCCGTTGGGGCTCGTTGCGCTCTTGGCTTGCTGCGCTTGGCTCGCTTGGGCCTGTGCTTGAGCTTCTGCCGCCGCCTTGGCTTTGGCGGCAGCCTCTGCGTTCGACTTGAGCGTATGCTGCCGTGCCAGTTTTGCGGCGGGACTGAGCCCGCTCATGCTCGCGTCCGACCAATCGCTGCCTGACCCACTTCCCCTATCGAGTTCTGCAATCGCGTGCGAAACAGCCGGTGCGGCGACGCTCCCCTTGGCATCCTTTTTCTTCTTTGGCTTCTTTCCCGAGGAGGTGGGTGCCTCTGCATCACCGTCCTTATCCTTATCCTTGTCTTTGTCCTTCTCCTTGTCTTTTTTGTCCTTGAACAGGGATGTGATGCCGGCGAGCGAGTTCCGTCGTGCGAGTTTTCCAATGGAGCCAATCTTGCGGATGACAACAGAGGCAGAAGACATGGTGGAGGAGAGTGAGATGTTGTCCGTTGACGCGTTGAGACGCGAATTGAACAAGGACGCCGCGCGAAACTTTTTCTTGCCGGGATTGCTCGCGGCAGCGCTACTTTCGTCACCGGTAGCCCCGGCTGCGGTGATGGTGCTTGCAGCGTCGTTGGCGTCGGTGGGACTGGGTGGTTCTGCGACACCGTTTGGCCTGGTGGTGGTACCAGGAACGTCGTCCTCTTCTTGCAGCGCCTGCGCCGCATTGAGAGAGAGGGCGCGTCGTAGTCGACCTTTGAGACCTCCGCTCTTGACGGCGCTTGTTCCGCCAAGACCGATGGCCGAGTTTTCGAGCATTGCGGCAAGATCAGAGTCGTCTCTAGATATGCGACGGTCGGCATGGGGATTGGAGTGAGATGGTTGTGTTCGAGAGACAGGGGATGGGATGGACGAGGAGGGAGTGGCGTAGGTGGAACCTTGAGAGAGTGGGGAAGGACGTGCTGGACGGGCCTGCGTGGAGTGAGAAGAGTGATGAGAGTGTGAGGAGGGAGAAGAAGTCGAAGCTGCGGAGACAGAACCTGAGGAGCGGTGAGCCGGGACGGAAGAAGCTGTGGAGGAGGATGAGCCAGTGCGATGGTGGGGAAGGGGGTGAGAGGACGAGGTGCGGGATGAATTTGGGGTATTGGCGCTGGCGGTGGAGGAAGCACTGCCTGTGCGGGTCCGTGTTGAGTCTGGAGGGGGGGACGCGGAGGACTGAGGGGTAGCGGATCTGCTACGGGTGGATTGATGGGATAGAGCGCCGTTGAGATGGGGATGGGAGGAGGACTGGCCCTGTATGCTGGAAGTGCGCTGACGGTTGCCAGCGTTTCCGTTCCCATGGTTTGAATTGCTCGAGTTGACGGAGGTGGAGGACGCGGATGCTTCGCCTCTTGCGTAGGGAGGTTGGAAAGAGCCTGGAGGACGCCAATCCGCGTCGAGTTGCTGTGACCGGCCTGAGGCGGCGTTTGTAGGGCGCCGATAAGGGTGGAAACCTTCGTACGGTTGTTGGGAGCGGGGCGTGTCTGCGGAGGCGGTGCGATGGGTATAAGCTGGTGCGTGATGGGTGGGGTGCTGCTGGTGAGGGGGCGGGGTAGCACTGGGGAAATGGTTAAAGAGTTGGTTTGGGTTGAAGTAGTCGGCGGGGGAGGCGGGTGCAGAGGAGGAACTGGCGCGCTGCTGGGGGCCGAGTTGTGCCTGAGAGAACATCATTTGCTGGTACGCCCAAGCAGCGGGATCGAAGAAGGGGTTTTGTGGAGGGTGAATTGGATAGGGTTGTGCTGGGAGTTGCTGGTGTTGATTTTGGTAAAAGGAGGGGTAAAAAGGCTGTTGTGGCCATTGCTGTTGAGTAGGATAAGGATACGGTTGGTGCAGGGCGGGCTGGTGGTTGTTGTTGTTGTTGGCGTCGTTGGCGGGTGAAGCGCGCTGTCGAGGAGGGTCCATTTGGGGTGGTAACCAGTCGGACTGAGCGAGCACGGCCATCCAGAAGAAAAGAAAAAAAAGAAAAAAAGAAAGACGAGTGAAATCGTCGCACGTTTCGTTGCGGACGACCAACCTAAACAGCCACAATTCACAAATACGTCACAACACCCCCGACATCGTTATTATGTAATCACACCGCATACGTCACTTGGATCGATCGAACCAACGAACCGAACCGATCACTCGGCACGACCATCACGCGACCCGACACACCGTCGCACAACTCATACGCGGTCGAGAGTGTCGCGTGCTATTCAACAGAAAAAAAGTGAACCAAGTGATCGCATCAGACGAACTGGCACGCACCGTCATGATCTCCTCGTCCTCGGCATGGAACGCACACAGCTCATCTGTGCTCGTCCTGGGTCGTTTTGCGTGTCGTTCCGTCTCTTCTTCCTCTCTACTCGGTCTGTACGCCCGCGAGACAAAGAGATAGTGCGTGAATCGATAACCCAGACCCTGTGAAACGCGTCAGACAGTCACAGACCAAGCGCGATCGACCAACCGACCTCTTCGATCGCCTGTTTGATTTCCTCCGACAGCATCCTGTACATCGGACCCATCACCTGCACCGGCATGTTCACCAGTCGCTCGCTCAGCACCAGACCCACGTGACCCTTTCGCAACACCTCCGACAGCGCGTCGTGGAATGACCCGTCAGAACGCGTCCTTGACAACAAATACTCCACTATGCCTTGCAGACCCGCATGCTCCTGTCTTGGACAAGTCAGCAAACTAGTTTAATGTTCTGTGTGCACTTACACGACAGCTGACCACAGTCAACACCGCATATGGATCGCTCCCCTCCTCTTCCTCGATCTTGACCGTGCTCCCAACACCGCTCTCTTCCGCTACCCTCGTTACCAATTCCGTCAACGGCCCCGTCTGCACACGCTCCGCATCGGGGCCAAATAGCCGTATCAACAATCGCTGGATCGCGTGGTAGTCGTTGTCCGCATCAATGTTGTAGTAGTCAAAATGCACGTCCACCAGACCGGTCTGTGCGATCGAATAGTCCATCAGCATAAAACTTTGCATGTACACCGCGTACTTGTTCATCAGCGCTCTCCTCGTCCTCATCTGTCTGTCTCCGTTTTGACATGATCGTCTTGCGAACAGAGTCTTGATTATGTAATACCGCATCCTCATTGCCACCATCTCTCCGGTGCCCTCGTCACCGTCCGACACGATGGCCACGACAACGACAACGACAACGACAACGACAACGACAGCGGCGACAGCGACGACGCCCGTCGTCGAAGAGGGAAAACTCCTCAGTGAGTCCCTTGCCACCGTCAAAATTCAAGTCGGCCAAATGAGACGCCATCTCGTACGTTCCCCTCCCTTCCCTTGTCCCGACACTGACCCGCTTCCTAGGACAACGACGACATCATGGACGCGCTCAAAAGCGCAAGTCTTATGCTCGCTGAACTACGCACTTCTTCCCTTTCTCCAAAGCAATACTACGAACTCTGTACGTCCACACGACCCTCCTTCGCTATTCTGATGCCCACTCCCCGTCAGACATGGCCGTGTTCGACGCCCTACGCCATCTCTCAAACTATCTCTACGACGCTCACACTCAGTCGAGACACCATCTCGCAGATCTATATGAACTCGTTCAATACGCAGGCAACATCGTCCCCCGTCTCTACCTCATGATCACCGTCGGTTCCGTCTACATGTCCATCCCAGATGCACCCGTCAGAGAAATCATGAAAGACATGATGGAAATGAGCAGAGGTGTCCTCAACCCTATTCGCGGCCTGTTCCTCCGTCACTACCTCAGTGGTCAGACCAGGGACTACCTCCCCATCGGGACCGAACCTGGGTAACGCTCCTCCCAGGCGTACTCCCAACTCCAGCTGACGCCCGAACCTAGTCCCCAAGGAAACCTCCAGGACTCGATTTCCTTTGTTCTCACAAACTTTATCGAGATGAACAAGCTTTGGGTACGTCTCCAACACCAGGGCCACTCGCGCGACCGCGAGAAACGCGAAATGGAGCGTCGCGACCTCCGCATCCTCGTCGGTACCAACCTCGTCCGTCTCTCACAGCTCGATGGCGTCGACTTGGATATGTACCAGAAGAATATACTACCCGCAATACTAGAGCAGGTCGTCAATTGCAAGGACGTCATTGCACAAGAGTACCTCATGGAAGTTGTCATCCAGGCAAGTCTCCCGTTTGTTCTCCTCGCTTCTGATCTCCATGTATGCGCCATAGGTGTTTACGGACGAGTTTCATCTGCATTCCCTTGGACCGTTCTTATCCGCCACCGCCCAACTACATCCCAAGGTCAACATCAAACTCATCGTCATCGCACTCATCGACAGACTCGCCGCGTATGCCGCGCGCGAAGCCGAAAGTGAGGACCCTGAAGAGACAAAACGACAAGAGGAGGCCGCTGCCAAGCGGCTGGCAGAAAAAGTCCGGTTGGCGAGAGAAAGGGCCAACCAGGCCTACCACCAACCAGAACCTGCCAAGATTGAAGGCGCAGACGCGTGGGCTAGCGCTGTTGAAGACTCGGAAAAGAACTTGGACACGACGCTTGTGCAAAACGACCAGCCCAACGGAACCTCGTCTCAGGAGGGCAAAGGCAAGGAAAAAGAAAAGGAAGGAGAAGGCGTGCCTGTCAAAAAGTTTCGTGGCATACCAGAGGACGTGCAGCTGTTTGAAGTGTTTTGGAAACAGGTCGTCGAGCTTATCAAGGTGCGTTGGACGAGCACGCGATTGGACACACTGACGTGTTATTATAGGCCCGACCGGACTTGTCCATACAGGACATCACCGCGCTCTTAGTCTCGCTCACCAACCTCTCGCTGAGCTGTTACCCAGACAGACTCGAATACGTTGACCAGATACTCGAATTCGTGCATGACAAGATCAAAGAGTTCGGAGACAGGTTGGTTCTCAATAATTGCTATTACGTGATGCTCATTTCTGCTTGACAGCCCTGACCTGCACGCGCCCCAGACAGCTGCCAATCTCGCAGCGCTGCTTGTAGCGCCGATTAACTCATACCAATCCGTTCTCACACTCCTCGCCATTCCCCGCTACGTCCCTCTTCTTTCCCAACAGCTCTTCTCTACGCGGCGCTCGATCGCCCACAGCGTCGTCTCGAGCGTGCTCAAGAACGAAACTGTGATCGAAACACCTGGCGACGTGGACGGCGTCTTGGACCTGTGTTATGTGCTCATCAAGGACCAGACCGATGCGGGGCCGGGGACAAAGGACGTCAAGGAGGTGCGGCGACAGGGACCGCACGGGATAGAGAAGGAGGACATGGCAGAAGAGCAGGGTTGGCTCGCTCGGATGGTGCATTTGTTCCGTGCCGAGTCATTGGGCGTGCAATTCGAGGTACGTGAGAGTTGTTGGCCCTGTGCAGACTGACGACGACCCTACCTTGATTAGTTGTTGCAATCGGCACGTCGGCATTTCGAAGCCGGTGGGGACCGGATGCGATATACGTTCCCTGCGCTCATAACCTCAAGCATCAAACTCTGTCGACGGTACAAGAATCGCGAACATGTGGCATGTTCATGTGATAAAGCGCATGTCTTCAGACTGATCTTGTTTTCAACAGGAAGATGACTGGAAATCCAAGGCGATGACCATCCTCAAATTTGCCCGCGAGTGCACTTCTATCCTTGCAACCCAAGTCGACGCCCCGGCGCTCGCCCTCCGCCTCTTCCTCCTTGCCGCCCAAATCGCATCGGAATGCGGTACCGGCTTTGCCGACCTCGCCTACGATTTCTATGTCCAAGCGTTTTCGGTATACGAAGACGCGATCTCGGAGAGCCGGGCGCAGCTGGCAGCGATCACACTGATCATCGGGACGTTACAGGGTGCACGGGTATTTGAGGTAGATGGGTATGATACGCTCGTGACCAAGGCGGCGTTGCACGGGGCGAAGCTGCTGAAGAAGCCACATCAGGCAACAGCGGTACACGCGGCGAGTCACTTGTGGTGGCAGGAAGCAACGGATGGCGAAGCAGAGGGCGAAGGTGAGGGCGAGACAGGGGATGAGACGGGCAAGCGTCCGGACGCCAAGGACAAGGACGACGGCGAGGGCGTCAAAGCGGTACGTCTTTTGCTGGCTCTCTTCCGCCGGTTCACCCGTCTGACTCGGTCGTCGGCAAGTTCCCACACCAGGATAGCAAACGCGTGCTCGAATGCCTCCAAAAATCGCTCCGCATCGCACACTCGGCGACCGAGGACATCGTCACCGTCCAAATCTATTGTGACACGCTCGATCGATACCTATACTATTTCGATCGGGGTGCCCCTGCCGTACGTCCCTTTTTTTTTTTCTTTTGCACCCACGCCGCGTTGCCTGGACACTGACCGACGCCACTGTGACAAGATTGCACCGAAATTCATTGTCTCGCTCGTCGAGCTGATCACGTCCTCGATCGACACGCTCCCTGCGTCGACGGCGTACCTCCACCCCTCTCAACGCACCGAAGGGGTGATCGCCTCGCCCGAGATGATCCAGCGTCATTTCAGGAACACGTTGATGTACATTTGGTCCCGGAAGCACGGCGCGTCGACGTTGGACCGGACGAGTGTGGGGAGGTATGACGAGGTCGAGGTAGTCGGTGCGTTTTTGAAGATGGGGATCACACGGTAGGGTTGTTGCGTGTCTTTTCGGAGGTCGCCTTTTCTTTTTTTTTTTTTCCTTTTTTTTTATTCACTGTTGGCTATCTATGCTAGCTTTTCTTGTCCATATATTTCGTTCAGATGACGAGAGCCATGTCACATTGACAGTGCGAGCGCTAGCGAGTGTTGTAAATTCGTACAACGCCAGTGTTACAATCCGACACCGCCAAACGCGCGCATCCATATACGCCGTGCAGCTTCTTTCCGCTCCCGAATTGCACCCCCCTGTCCAAGCACCGACTTGTTCTCGATCGCACGCCGAGACAGGTATGGCATCACCTGTCAAAATCGGTCAACGTCACCGCGCCTCGACCGACGGTATTGGCGCACCTCATCGAGCGTACCATAAGGCACGTACTTGACCACACACGGCGTCCGACTCTCTATCCGCCCAACAAGATAATCCGAGAGCGATTCCGCCATGCCTGACACAACACAACCACCCATTGAGCCAAACCGCCAAAAAGCCAGGGGCGAAACACGACAAGAAAAACAACGTACCGTACAACTGGCCAAACGCCAGCCGCTCCGCCACGTCGTCCGACACGACCAAACGGTCCTTGTACCCCTCCCCGCCCGCCACGCGTACGCGCGCGAGACCGTGCCGGACGAGCTGGTCAGCGACCGCCTCGGACGACGCCCAGTTGTGCGTCGCGAAGAGCACGCCGATGCGCGGTGCGTGCGTGGGGCGGTGTACGTCCTCGGCGATGGCGCGGACGAGCACGGCGGCGCTCGCGTCGAAGCACGCGTCCGTGTCCGGTTTCGTGGGGTGGACGGGTGGGTCCGGGTCGGGCGATATGCCGATCGCGTGGGGTGCGTGCGCGGCGAGCTCGTATGGGTGGTACGCACCGCGCACGAGTTTGACGCCGAGCGCGTACCGGTGTTGGCGTGCGAGCGCGAGCGCGTGTGCGAGATGTTGGGGCGTGCTATAGGGTCGTTTGACGTCAGCTGGATCGGGTCATGGATGGAGAGAGAGGGCCGACAGAACCGTCTGAGATAGGCCTGGTGCGTGACATAGACCAGCGGTTGCAGGTCCTCCGTTGGGGCGTGTGTTAGAGTGCTGAACATCCATCGACGCGCATGATGCTCAGGAAGCTTGTTGAAGCGCTCCATCAACGCATGCCCAAACGCGTCGATGGCGGGTTGATACCAGCTGCGTCGGCAATGTCAGCACACACGAACGCGTTCAGACGTCCCCCCAAAGAAACGATCACCTGTGTTCGGCGTCGAGGATGATTCGCACGCGTCGTTCTTTGGCACGTGTGCATATCTTGTTCAAGTCATCATGCAGCTCTTTGAGATCTTCCACGTCCTGCGCTGTCAATGGCGAGCCCTTGGGCGGGGGTTCGTCGAGCACCGTTAGGTCCAACGATGTTGCAGTACCAGGGAATGGCACGGGGGGATCCAACACGCGCCGCGCACGCGTCAAATAAAGCGACAAGTTCCGCAACGCGTCCGCGTTCGGTAACAGCGCCGTCTTGAACCAACGTCAAACACCCATCGTCCATTCCGAAAAGACACGCACCATTTTCACGACGACCCACGTCCGCCGGCCTGACACGCCCTGCGTACCACACGCATCTTCCACATCGGCAGCAACGTCGATGCTGCGGAACGCCTCCGTGACGATCCGTTTGTGCACCGGCGTGCGGTGGTGGGTATCACTGTCCCGAGTGCTCGTCGCCGCGTGTAGATCGACCTCGACGCTGTTCAAGAACAGCGCACCCTTGTTCTCGCGGCGTAGCCTCCGCAACATGGGGGCCGTCCCCTGAGCCGAGTCGCCGCCCGCAAACTTGTCCGATGAACACCAGTAAGTGCGTGCTGTGGCACATGGCGGTAGGGGGGGAAAGGAACATACGTAGCTGAAAAACGTCTGGCGGACGAACCACTCGACCATCGGCCCGAGGAGGAAGAGTCCGAGCAGTCTGTCGAGCATGGCAGGGGCATAGTCGACGAGGGTGTCGCATGAGATCAATCCGTAGACGACGTAGGCGCGGAGGAGGTCCTGTAATGGCTGTTGGTCTTCTTTGGGGTGCGTGGTGGTGTCCGGTGCGAGCTGGAAGGGTGGCAAAGGACACGATTTAGCATCCGAGTATAAGCCGAGCAGCAGACCACCGGAAAGCGTGGAAGTGAGGAGGAATGTAGTTCGGAAGGGGCGTCGTGGGGGCGTCGTGTGCAATCGCCTGGTAGAGACGAACGACGGAGCTCGTCGTAGGGCGTACATGGTGTTCGTGGAGCAAATGTCAGAATCAGTACGAGTATTTATTTAAGTGTCAGAGACAAGTAGTTCCTTCCGATCCGATCACTACCCCGGTGGGGTGGTCAAGATAATCGTGTCTTTCATTAAGAAATTAACAATGACAACTCTTCTCTTCTCTTCTCTTCAGTCTGAGTCACTGACCGACCAGCTCTCTGAATTCGGCGCCCCACTGGTCGTTCCTCTTCACCTCCTCCACAAAGCCTTCAAACTTTTGAGTTCCGCCCGTGGCGGACGCACCCGCGGCACTGCCAACCGCAACGACTTTGATTAGCGCAGCCACCGCACGCATCGTGCTCCGCCTCAGCTCTGCCGCACGCTCCAAGTCCTGTTTCACAGTATCCTTGGTCACAGGAGCGCCCCGCATTGTTGTCTCCAGTGCCGGCGTGAGCTCATCCAATTGCGTAACGAGGAGAGGAACACACAACGTCAGCGATGAAAGACGGGAAATCAACAGATGCGATAGCACTTTGATCTCATCAGATGGGTCTGTCAGCGCCGGAATCAGATGTCTCAGATACGTCGGAAGGTCCAGTTTGTGGAGACATGTGTCTAGCTGTTCAATAGTTCAAGTCACCCAAGCCCGGTGCATGTCATCGTGGGTGCTTACTAGTGTGTAGAGTGTCTCCCATGCCGTCTTGCGTGTATCCAGTCCGTCATCAACCTTGTGCGTCCACGGACCCATTTGTACGGTACGAATCAGCTCAGGCTTTACCTTGGTCTCGGCGTACAGTATAGGAAGGAGTGCCGCTAGGTGGTCTCGAATAAGATGCGGCTTCGTCCGTGCTGCAGAATTTAGTGCAGACAGTGCCAGACGACGGACAGTCTGCATACAGGCCGTGAGCATGTCCTCCAAACTTGAGTCATAATTCACACACCAAATCAGGGTCTTTCATCAGACTCAAAAAGTCCATTATCAACGGGGAAAGAAGTTCGTCATAAGACGGTGAAGTTTCGGCAAACGTGTAGCGAATCGCAGACACAACCGTCGCACGAACCGCCGGATTTTCGTCGTGTATACATGCCTGAAGCTGGGGAAGGTAACGTGATGGATGTGTAGTTGTCAGCTTGCCTAGGCATGCCGCGGCTACGTTTCGTGTCGACTCCTCCGAGTCTGAAGTAGAATTGTGGAATAGAGGCGTCCATATAGCGTCTGCAACAGGTTCCAATTGTCCATGGGAGCAATGTGTTACAACCTGTAAAGAACGTTTCTTTATTGCCTCTGCAAGGGTCCTCGTTACTAACCTCTTTGAGCGCGTGAAGAGATAACAACCGCTTAGATGAGTCCTGCTCGGCGACTCTAAGGATCGCAGGAAGGAACAGGTGAAGGTTCCCGATCGCAATATTTCCTTGATCGCAAATCAGACAAAGACTCGCCGATCGCTACAACGTCCAGCTCACCCGCTGCGAATGCAGCCGCAGTTCTGATCTCTTCCTCTTCGGCGGAAAAGTGAACAATGGCATTGTCAAACACGCCGTGTTGAATAGACATATCGCTAGACAGCTTAAGTCGACGTCTACAAAGTAACAGGATACTTACATGAAGCGACCAAGCTCGCCCAAGATCAACAAGCTGAGCACAACAGTCGATGACTTGGCCTTGGATGATTTCTAGTCATCAAGTATGTTCAGATGGGTCAGTCAGGATTAACAGTCGTGGCCATACCTTGATCGCCTTGGAGTATTCTGCAATCGTCCCGGCGGCGACGTACCGGGCACTCCTCACAACCTGTCCGATGCACCTTGCGATGTTGGTAGAGTTTGCCTCAGCTCTGGGGGCCTTTTCGACCCCGATGACGAGGTTAGGGACGATGTGCGTCGCGATTTGTCTGTCTGCTTGGACCAGGGCTGAGAAAAATGCAAGTAAAGAATCAAGAGCGGCACCAGAAACAAGGGGCAAATGCGCGATCTGGTAAATATTAGGGAGTAGCTCCTTCTCGACAACCGGGAACGTGATGGAGGGTGATAATTCCAACAGCAGAGCGAGAATTGACAGAGCTTGCGAAAGCAGTGAAATGTCCGAGGTGGTGACATAAATCTTGATTTGGGAGACGAGAGAAGGAGGCACATCAGTAGGTATCCCAGATTGATATCTACACGCGTGATTATCGAACTCGTCTGAAAGGCGACGATGAAATCGTACCTCCTGAGTAAGGTGTCCAATGCAATGAAAACTTCCGACTTTCCACCCCGTCCGCTCTTCTTCAAGAGGGTCATGATCCATTCCAGGCAGGAGTCGACCCATTGATCGCCGATATCGACATCGCGTGCAACTTTTGTGACAACCTTGACTGCGCCGGCAGTATTCCCAGTGGTGCGACATATCGCCTGCCACTCCCTTCTGCCTTTGGTTCTCATCATGTCGGTAGCGCATACCCACAGGTCAGCCACGCAGTCCTCCGCAAAGCTGCGCACCTCGGCATCCGTATCATGCGTACTTAGACGCTGCAGTGCTTCATCATAGACGCGTTCCGGCCATTCTGCATTCTTCACCGGCCGTGTGGCATTTAGCAGCGCGGAAAAGACACGGAATGCTTCAGACGCAACTCGAGGGTGGCGCTCGCGGAGCGACTTGAGAAGGATAGGCGTAAGTGTGGGCAACGACGAACTGAATACTCCAGGTGCGTGCGTCGAGAGGAAGAGGGCAAGAAACGAAAGACATGTCAAGTGCAACGTCGATGTCGTCGTGGTTGGTGGCTGAGAGAGGATACTTTTTGATGTTGC
>JBBPKO010000319.1:7611-30204 GCA_038089295.1 Xerocomus amazonicus
ACATCGGCGCTGAGCCCCACCGCATGTTCTAGTAGCCCACGAGCATCAGTGCCATGCCCATTTTCCGCAGCTACGATTGCTTGCCCGACCCAAGCAATAGTGTAATCGGGGTCTAGTATCTGTGCTTGTAGCAGCGCCCGATTCGCCAATTCCAGGTCATTGTGATGTATGTATAGAAGGCCGAGGTTAGCCCAAACAGCCACACTCTGTTGTACACGATTTCAGGGCCAAAATGTGCTAATAGATATACAGGATGAACCTTTGAATCTTGCTCTATAGCCTTGATATACGCGTGTTGGGCTGCTTTCGGCTTTCCGAGGAAGTACAAGTTGCCCAATGCAGTCCAATAAGTAGCGTTTCCAGGTTCTTTTCGTAGCGCCTCCTTCAAAAGCGTTGTTGCTGATTCTAACCCAGCTTCGTGAGTATTACTCTTGTTCTCGACGCTCCACGCGTGGAGTGCTACCGCTAGGTCATACAATGCGCTTCCGAGTGTGATATTTTCAGTTGAGGCAACGGCGATTCTGTAATCATAAGCGGCAATGGCTGTTTCCAGTACGTGACGGCGCGTTAATGGGAAATGTTTGCGCACAGATTTTGTGGGAAAAAACTGGGCAATACGCATGCTTGCATGGCCATGCAACAAGGAATCCGCTTGGCTAAGGGCGTCTCCAACGGCCTTTTCATCTACGAAGACTGAAGCCTTTGATAGACCAAATAGAGAATCTGCCACTATCTTCCATACTACACCCCCCTGGCTGGCACTTCCTTGTGGCGTCATGAAGCAAGTTGTGATAGCTGCAACAAAAGACTGCTCAGATCTAGCACCGAAGCCCGTAAACCGTTCCTGGTGAGCAAGGTCCAAATGTGTTTGCGCAAGGGACAGCAACACTCCAATTTCCTTTGGTCGCGTACCTAGAAGCAGATTAAGAGAGACAAGGGCCTCCACGAGTCTGCCAGTCTGGCGTTGCACTTCGGCGATCAAGAAGATGCAAATCCAATCGTCTGGGTCAAGTTCGTGAGCCTTTTCGAGAGCTTTCAGTGCAGCAGCATGGCGGCCGGCCCTGCTGTACGCCTCCCCGAGACGAAGCCACAAAATTTGATCTTCTGGTTCTGCGCGTAAGGCAACCTGAAATGCTCCAATAGATTGGGGGTAATTCCTGTGCATCTAATGCCATCAAGACAACAATTGATACAGTCTCGCGCCCCGCTCACCAGTTCTACCACACCAACCGCTTTCCAGGCCCAGGCATTTGTGGGTAGGTATCTGCCAACAACTGCGTTATCCTGAGTCTGGATTCCAGCATCCAATCCGCCCTCCCCGTCGATTGTTCTGCGAGCAACAACTTCTACAAGATCCCATTCGCGCTCGTCGGCAAATCCCTCCGCAAGTCTCTTGGCGGCGTCTGCTTCTCGCGGGTCAAGTTCAAACGCTTTCTGGAAGCACTTGGAAGCTCGAGTGGGATCAGGTGGGTCGGCGAATTCGGAGTAATATATTCCAAGGGAAGTGTATGCAGGAGCGTATGTCCGATCGCACTTCAAAGAACCGATAAAGTGGGAGAACGCTTCTTCCCGAAATTGGACTACGACCAAGATAAGAAAGAATTGGCAAGTAAACAGGAAACGTGAACCGACCTCCCATATTCCAGCAACCTTTTCCAATGCGCCAAAGGCATCGGGCTCGGTCCATATCATGTTCTTCCCCTTGTAAATCGTCCAAAACCTCCTTTAATGCCTGAACGCCCTCCTCAACCCGAGTGTTGCTGAGGCACCAAGCGCCTTCTTCTTTGGCGCGGATACTTCTCGAGGTTCCCAGCGGAATCAGCGACGTCGCTTTAATGAATAAGTCTTCGGCTTCCTCCCATTTCCCAGCATGCTGAAGGACGTAACCACGACCAACCAATGCATCCACGTTATTGGGATCAAACTTGAGCACCTCAGCCAACAATCGAAGAGCACGTGGGTGATGTTTTGGTGGGTATAAGTGCACGAGAGCGGTTGCAAGTGCTACATTAAAAGCTTTTTGCACTCTAAAAGACGTCAGCTTTGTGATTCACCACCCGAAAGATATGAATACCCACTGGCGGAACTTGCGCCCTGTGTTTTGTTCATGCCCCCGGACCAGCTCGAGACCGCTTTCTGCAACGGTAATAACATTAACATAACCGGACTCTTGGACGTAAACCTCAGTCACTATGCGATTCGCCAAGAGTGAGTCGGGTAGCGAGCCAAAAGCTTCCTAGCAAAAATTTGAGTTACGGGAAAAATGATTGAAGGCTAATCTACCAGGATGACGTCAATTGGGTCTCTGTCTTCATGTACCTGCCGGAGATATTCGTCTTCCTCTTCATCCACTTCAAGAAGTGTTCCAGTATACAAGAAATAGCCACTGATTAGTTGTGCTAGTGGCGTATCTGGCAAGAGCCTCATGTACTGTCTGAAATAATCCAGGCCGTATCCACCTATGGACATTAACGAGATGACCTAGGCGTTAACTGATTAATGACTCACTGATCGTGTCACTATCTTTTCCTTCGAGGAAAATAGACCAAGAGAGTTCATCGGGTACACCGATTACGACCACACCATTAACAAGCTCGTCCAGCTCTCTGCCAACGAGAGCTTTTTCTGTAGACGCTGCTGGTAACGAGTAGAAATATTTTTGCTTGTACGAAATGAGTTTTGCTTCGGTGGAGCGACGGAGATCATCGGAAGTACTTGGGTGGTTCAGAACTTCCTGATAGAGAGATGGTAACTAGATAGAAGATGAGCAAGTGTGATGCCTTTGTTGAGTTAGACATACTCTAGAACCACCCCACACTTCCACGCCGATATATTTCTTTAGTTGGTCTGGAGAAGGCCCGCCAAGACGCGTGCGCCTCTTATCAAATTCGCTCTTGATGTAAACTTCTTCATTTCGTTCAATCAATGATATGATCTCTTCAAAAATAGGGAGTGAATTGTGAACTGCGGCTTGGATGTCAGATACTGAAGATGCAGTGGGATTTGTCGGGTCTGGTAGAGGTAAATCCGATAGTGTAGCAGACAATATTGAGCCAGGAAGCAAGTAGGAAAGGGCGTCCACTACCTATATTAGAATGTTCAATCTAACATTCCAGCGTGACGTTGAAGACACCTACTTGTTGACGGCTGCCGTGTTCCCTTCTTGTCGAAATCAATTTCTGGAGGGTCTCGGCGCATTTGATGGCATCACCACTAAAGTGAGGCTCTGCAAAGGTATACCATGGCCAGAGCGGTACGGTCACACCTTTTTGCAAACATCTGCACAGTGTGTTCCAGTATCTCTGAGAGCGCATCCCACCTGCCGGTTTTACCGTAGAGTTGCGATGTGCCCTATGTAGCCCATCACTTTGTCGCCGGCTGGCAATGGTAGAGGCGACTCACCTGCCAGGCAAGGACCTGGTCCGGCTTCAACTCGATTGCTTTGCGATAACACTACACGGCCATCAATCCATCCGTACATACGACACACACAATGGCTTTACTTGCTCGCTCTTATCGTGTTCTCCGAGCTCGAGGAAGGCGAGACCTAAAAACACGTGGCTAATGTTTTATCAGCCGAGAGTGCATGAAGAAAATGAAGCTAGGTACGCGTTATAATTCTCGGGCTCATAGTCGAGAACCTGGAGTGCTGCATCACGGGCCACATCATATGTCTTCTTTCCGAGCGCGTCCCTCGCAGCCTTGAGTTTTGCTTTGGAGAATGACGAAGACATTGTAAATGTTGGCAACCGAGCAAATCTCTGTTGTTGAAGCTATGAGCCAACTAGACGAGACCAGGTAGAAAGCAGCACAGCCGTCAACGAGGACTGAATTGGAGTCGTACCGTGTGGATTAATACTTCACTCGTCGCTCCATCAGTCTCAATATCCTGATTGTCGAAGGCGTACCTGGACGCCGTCACCAGGCTTACACACTTATTTCCAGACCGGAATACTCAGGCTCAGGCAGCACCAGTTCCCTTTGTAGTCTGCACGAAGCAGATCTCCATCACAACGCGGCTTTGCAGAGGTAAAGTTTCCAGCCGTCAACTTCCCGTCGTGATCGCCGTTGCTCAAGTGCTCGCCCAGAAATGTTCGATAACACGGAAAAGGGGTGAAGGAAGACTGGAAACGCTATTAAGGTATGGGCCCTTCTGGAATACTTGCGTCTCGACTACCCGCAACTACGAAATACACAGGAACGCTATAAATCGGAAATTTCTCTCGGACCATGGCGGTCGGGTTGCCTGGAAAGAAACGAAAGCGAGTTGGATCAAGCAGGTGGCGCTGGTGCAGGTGCACTTGGCTTTCTCCATGCTGCCGAGAGCAGCAAGTTGATTGCAGTGGTTTACTTGAAGAGACAACTGGTCAGCTTAGTAGAGCAACGGATAACGGACAACCTCTGTATCCATGGCTTCCCATCCGCCCCCATAACAAACCAAGGGATGCTTGCATGAGGATGTGCTTCCCTCCTTCGCCACGCACTACCTCCCAGGGAGTCGAACACGTCATCTGGAAGACTGAACAGTCACGAAAGATGCCTGGAGATACACCAATAAGAAACAAGTCATGATCTTGCTCGAGTAGCTAGCACACGACCTTCCTACTGTACAGATCCCAAATTTACATTTTCCGGCTATTATGTGTCCAGAGTCCTTGTAGTTAACAATAAGGATATCAGGATGGTAACGGTGAGTCACAAAGATCGCCCCCTGCACGCCCACAAGCCCTCAAGTAATCGACATACTCAACCAAGAACTGGACTTGCTCCAGGGTTTCGATAGCCTTGACACTTCTTCGCCTTCGTATCACCTCAATGACCCGCTCCACCATCTGCAATGTATCCCGCCGCACAACAGTTTTGCTGTCCCAGTGGAACGTCACTGAGTCATCGTCGCGCTTCGTCTCGGACACACACATCGTGGTGGCACTTGATACGACGTCGATATCGACCCATCCGCAGAGACCAAGCTTCAACATCCAGCAGCACGCAAATAGTCCGGCCCGACCAACCCCCCCGCGACAGTGCGCTAGCACAGATACACCCTGCAAAGTGTATCTTTCAATGATTCGTTTCAGGTCCGCGTCCAGGGCCTGGGGTGAAAGCGGCGCAAGGCCTTCTGGTAGTGGAACCCTGCGAGCGATGTGTCAGCGGAAAAGAAGGACAGAATGTGTCGCAGAATAAGTACCGTAAGACGTCGAGACCTTCTCGATGTGCAATTTGGCAATATTCAATCCATGAAGCCCCAATGAGAAATTCTAGCTCCTCGTCATCGAGACAACTCCAGTAACGTTATTCACGATGCCATCGTAGAGGTAGAACAGTATTTACCACACGACGCATCGAGCCCCCAGCATTTTCATACGTCGCAGATCAACATCGAGATCTCGACAAATTGCACTCCGACCACGGACGGGCCCACTTAATCGTACTTGTTGTGGAAAGCAAAGAACAGAGATATCGATGGCAGGGATAAGATTAGATTGGGGAACACCGACCTTTCTTACCCGGACAGGATGACAGGAGGAGGTTTCCAAGTCTCAGTGGCCGTATATTTACCGCGCCTTGCCCGGTAGAAGATGGCTTTGAAAGTCGAAATTTGGATGGTTTACTCGAGGAGGGTGACGGTGGTGGGAGACGGCTGCGCCAAATCAGAAATGGATGGTAGACCAAGGGTGGTACTTACGCGTGAGGTGAAAATGGATGCAACGCATAGATGGTCGGGAGCGTGAGAACAGACGGAAAACGTCTATGTGATGTTTGGGGTGCTGGTTGGGCGGACGAAACTGTTGAACGGCGCAAGGTTGGCCTCGGAACCGTATCTGGAGTGTTCCGTTCGGACTCCCCGTCGGTAATGGGATGGCCCTTGAGGGTACGCTTGAGGGAGAGTAGGAATTTTGGGGAGGGAACTTGGAGAGAAGAAAATGGGATTCTAGAGTTGAGAGCTGTATTAAGTGGGCCAGCGACGGGTGAGCGGAGTTCGTTGGAGGACAATCGCTTGTGCTTTGGGGAAGGTGACAGGGTAGATGTTGGTACACGGGGGTATTGGGTAATCAAGTCGGGATAGGGAAGACGAATCTCGAACAAGACGGGATATGGTGTTTTGCATGGTATGAGTTGGGATGAGATTGCGATGAGTGATTCTGGGGGTATAACTTGAGAAACGCTGTGAATGGGTGGTCAGTGATATGTGACCTAGGAGGGGAACGACAGACTTGATGGGGTGGGTCTCTGATGTTTTGACGTGGATGGCAGAGCTGCGAGTGTCGGTTTGGTGTTGAGGTTGGAGGGTGATGGACTCGGAGATGGCAATGGAAAGTTGGTGCTGCAAGTCTAGATGAGTTATTTCCTCCCCAGCAGCGAGTGCAGCGCGTTGTTTCGCTGCGGGTATGACTGGGTTAGTCGCGCTGTGACCACATGGCCACCAGAGCGGCTGATCTGCGTATTCTTGCTGGCGCTCGCGGAGGGTGCGAACGACATCGGGGAGATGGATGGAGAGCGGCACGTATTCGACGGGGGATCCTTTGGCTGCAGTGGGTGAGCGAGAAGAGACGATGGCTGAGCGAATACCTCGATGGCCGTACTTAAGACGGTTGTAGTCGCTCATATGGTGTTGGGACGCCAACGGGGCGAGCTTGTGCCATGCACGATCAGCGACGCGCTCGGTGAGCAAGGCGTGAACGAACCTCCAAAGTCCACTGCAGCACGTCCATCCGAAGTCCGTGCTGAACGTCGAGGACGGTGTCGGACGTATCCTCTACCGAATTAACCGAATCTGTCCTCAAACCCAACTTTCCGTCTCATAACGACCACCCGTCCGCTCGTTTTCTATCGCTATGACCACCATTCGTCGAGCAAAAACCCTCACGCGCCCGGAGCGCAGTGTTGCACCAGTCCCCCTCATCAACCCGCCTTCGTCCCTCGCACCCACCGCGTCCGGTTGGGTACCTGGCACTGGCTTCGGCACTGGCCTTGACCCTTGGCGCGCCTTCTCTCGCATCGTCACCTTCTGGGCACCCTCCTTTCTGCTCACCTCAATCGGCGGTCTCAAGGATAAGAATGTAATCCAAGCTTGGAGAGAAAAGATCGCGCTTTGCTCCATAATCCTCGTCCTTTGCCTTGCCGTCGCTTTCCTCACCGTAGGCACCCAAAAGGTCCTTTGCCCATCTACCTCCAGCACCACTTCCGCCCGTTACACTACCCTTGGTTCCGTCTTCGGGACCCTCAGCGTACAGGGTATCGTCTTCAACGTCACCGATGCACAGAGTCCAGCATCCGTCAACTTTGACGCACTCGCCCAACAACAGCCGGGTCAGGACATCACTCCTTACTTTACCCGCAGCGCATCCCAGTACACTGCCTGCAACGATCTCACATTCCTTGCTGCAACAGACAATCCTTGCTCATCCACTACTCCTTGTCCTCTCGGCCCTCTCAATGCTTCTTCTACTTTCTCTCAGCTCAACATACAGGAGACTTCTCAACTTCTTGGTTATGACTGGAGCCAGGTCTCCGTCCTGTCCAATTTCATCGTGATCGATGGGGCCGTCCTAAACATGAATTCCTATATGAAGCTACATCCCAACTCGGTCCCGTCCGATCCCGTCGATTCCGCCATTCGCACAGTTCTACTCCAGCCAAATATGACCAGTGGAAAGGATGCTACCATGTTGTTCTACAATAATGCCGCCACAAAATCCGCCGTTCCCTGTCTCACTCAAAGATACTACGCTGGCAACATAGACAAAATTACACCTGGTTGTTTCGTCTCCTCGCTGTTTCTCTATGTTGGTCTCATCGTTATCCTCGGTCTCGTCCTTGTTCGGTTCGCGATGGCATGTGTCTTCAATTGGTTTCTCTCTGCCAGGTTGGCTGGTCCTCCCGATAACGTCGAGCTAAACCGTTCCGTCATCAGTCCGGCTGTCATGCCAGAAGGCGCCAATGTCTCCCTAGATAACAGAACCGGAATGGCACCCTGGGCTGGTCCAGTTGGCTCCAAAAAGTCTGCAATCCTCCGCAAGACTTCCCGATACGCCTCCACGACGGCAATATCTTCTCAGGCACCTAGTCAGGTCATGAATCTGGCACAGATTGGGGCCGAACTCTTCGCAATATGCTTAGTCACATGCTATTCTGAAGGCGAAGAATCCATGCGTTCGACACTAGACTCAATTTCTCAGACAACATATTCCGACCACCGAAAACTTATGTTTGTCGTTGCCGATGGAATGATCACCGGGGCTGGAGAGAAAAGAAGTACCCCAGATATTTGCGTCAGTCTACTAGAAGCCGACCCACGATTTGGGAACCCGATGCCTATGAGCTACCTTGCAGTTGGATCTGGGGCCAAGAGAGAGAACTGTGCGATGGTTTATGCCGGTCATTATAGTATGTTTCTTTGGCGCGCACTAAGTCAATTAACACAGATTGTGTTCGTATAGCCCGTGCAGGTCGCCGCACTCCTACCTTAGTGATCGTCAAGTGTGGGACAGAAGCCGAGTCGACGGACAAGAAACCTGGCAATCGTGGAAAGCGTGACAGTCAGCTTATCTTAATGAACTTCTTCTCTCGAGTCACGTACAATGATCGCATGACCCCTCTCGACTTTGATATATTCCGCAAAATGCATATACTTATGGGTGTAACTCCTGATTTCTTCGAAGTCTGCTTGATGGTAGGACGGGGTTGATTGTTGATCCGCAAAGCTAATTGACATGTTTCGCAGGTGGACGCAGATACCAAAGTGTTCCCCACTTCGCTCAAAGCCCTGGTTAATTGTATGCACCACGACCAAATGATCATGGGTGTTTGTGGAGAGACTCGCATAGCTAACAAACGGGCGTCATGGGTCACAGCTATCCAAGTGTTTGAATATTTCATCTCCCATCATCTTGCCAAGGGTTTTGAGTCCGTGTTTGGCGGTGTTTCGTGCCTTCCGGGCTGTTTCTCCATGTTCCGATTGAAAGCTCGTCGAAATAGCGGCGACGATTGGGTTCCCCTTATCATCAAGCCCGAAATTGTCCGCGAGTACAGTCAAAGCGAAGTGACGACCCTACACCAGAAGAACCTTCTGCTACTGGGTGAAGATCGCTTTCTGACCACCATCCTCATCCGCACATTTCCCAATCGCAAAATGATGTTCCTCCCACAGGCTCGCTGCCGAACTGTTGTTCCCGACACATTCTCTGTCCTTTTGTCTCAACGGCGCCGTTGGATCAATTCAACGATCCATAATCTGATGGAGCTTGTCCTTGTACGCAATCTTTGTGGCACATTCTGTTTCAGCATGCAATTTGTTGTATTCATGGATCTCCTTGGCACTGTCGTCCTTCCCATAGCCATAGCGTTGACTTACATGCTCATCGTTAGCATGATTTTAAACCCGCCGGTCAACTTTCAAGAGGCAATCCCCTTGATATTATTAGTCGCCGTGCTTGGCCTTCCCGCCATCCTAATTCTGATCACGACGTGCAAGATTGTTTATGTGTTTTGGATGTTGATATACCTGATTGCCCTACCCATCTGGAACTTTGTACTACCTATTTATGCGTTCTGGCACTTTGACGATTTCTCGTGGGGAGAGACGAGGTTGGTTTTTCACTTGTTGACTCGGCGCACTCCGCTGACCATTCCTAAAGGAAGGTGGAGGGAGAGGCAAAATGCGAAGCCCATGGAGCTAGTGACGCTGGCGTCGGAGGATTGTCTGTGCCGCTTCGCCGCTGGGAGGACTGGGAACGATCCAGACTTCGCAAACTTAAGCGGGAAGAACGAAGAAGAAAGGACATGGAACGCCTCCATCCTGGCGGGTTTATAACAAAGGAATACGATCTACTGAATGTTCCGGCGGGAACTCAGTATGAAGGCTCCGACACGCTTTCAGTCGTTTCTTCGGAAGATGATCATTGGAGTCAACAAGTTGGGGGATACAATGAGAGCAGTATGCGATACCCGCCACCGCCTACAGGCCTTTACCATGCCCCAGCCCCTGGGGAGGGGGGAATAGTTGGTGATGTCCAATTGGCGGCGATGCTGGATGCCGGGTTTGAAGAGTCCCCGAGTCAATCCCCTGCACGGACTCCGACTCCATCACGCTATCAACTATCCGATTACCCGTCTCAACAACATTTGATGGGCTACGGTGCGATGTTGCAATCCGAGTCTTTTGAGAGTTCAGAGATACCACCGGCTTCGTCTTTCCCCGCCTCCCCTCATCGCGGAAATGCAAACGGCTACGGACAACCACCGAGAGTGGCCTACGGACCCCTCGGACCTCTGGACCCGGGAGAGAAGCTGTAAGCATGAACTCATTGATTGATTTATATCCTTTGTTATATCCATTGCCATGCTAATAGTCGTTCATACTTTTCATCTTCGGTTGTATTATACCATCTTGTGGATTGTTACAAGTCACTGGTTAAATCTGTCACTAGATACCTGGAAAGCCTAAAGCTTGAGATGGGTCATTTTCCGTGACTACCATAGTTACTGCGATGAATTGTGGGTCTAATGTCGTGGTTCGCGTTGCTTTGCCCTAGCAAAGTAACAGCACAAAAAAATTATCTCTTCATCGTCGTTTTGTACTTGGCTCTGTCTTTCCTTTGTATGCATATTTCCAGTTGGCTCCTCCACGGACACGTGGACAGCATTGCGGGTGTCTAGTTTACTTGAGAATCCCTGCGCGAATGGCTAATACAGGCTACTAGAGCAAAATCCCCGGATGAGCTTACCTGCACAAGGCGCTGAAGAGGACTGCTCGAGTAGCTTGACACATTCTCTCCGGGATGAGTGTGCATCCCACTTTTCCGCCTCTTCCACAATCCTCTGACGAAAGCGGAATCCATATTTCCTTTTGGGGCATGGAGACTTTCCGTCTGTACTTCACGGTCCTGTTTGGCACCTTCTACTCGAAGGGATGGTGGAAGATGAGACTTCGGAAGCTGTGATTCTACATATGAACATGGCGAAAAGGAAGATATATAAATTCAACCCACCTCTAATATGGAACCTAAGAGACTGTTTGGGGATGACGGCAACGGTACCAGAGCAGGTGAAATTATCGGAGGGACGGTCACTCTCTCGTGAGGCCTTGATTCTATTGTAGGCTGCGGACTTGTCAGAACAGTTATGCGACTCAGGAAGAAAGGGAAGTAAGCTCACTAGAGGAGGAGGCTCCGCCTTGGTTAATGGAGGGGGATGAAGTGGGGGTTGTCGAATGATATTGGCGTCCCAGAGCCATATTCTAAAGTCGCAACATCCACTCACGAGATATCGACCGTCGGAAGAAAATGCGACACAGGAAACATCATTGGCGTGGTGGAGCGGAGGCCCGGCAACTTGACGTGTCTCAAGGTTCCAGACTTGCAAGGCGATGTGAGGGCCGGCGATAGCGAGGAAGATGCCATCTGGTGACACAGCGATGGAGGTGATGATGTTTGCATGGGATTTGATAGGTTCTCCGAGCTGTTCGCCGGTGATGACGTCCCAGACGCGTATTGTGCCGTCGTCGGATGCAGTGACGAGCTGACGACTGTCGGGAGTGTACGCGACGCATCTCACATCGTTCTCATGGCCTTCCATGGGGCCGAGTAGTAGCTGGCCCGTGTCTGCGTCACAGATGCGAAGTGATTTGTCGTTTGCAACGCTGGCAATTTCGAGGCCATCAGGGGAATAAGTGAGGGCATAGAGATTGCCGTTGTGCGATCTGAAGGGGCCAGCGACTAAATGACCTGAATCCGAGTCCCATATACGTATCGTATTATCGCCTGTGGTGGCGATTCTCTGTCCATTGGGCGAGAATGCGACGCACCAGAGACCGGAGGCATGGCCCTCGACGGGCTCATACAAGAGTTGGCCGCTGGAGACACTCCAGACTCGCAATGTTCGATCTTCTGACACACTAGCGATCTTTTCACCATCGGGTGAGACCGCGACAGAGCGAACTACATCTGTATGGCCCGTGAAAGCGTCGCGCGCTTGGAGGCTTGTTGCGACGTCCCATATCCGAAGGGTGTTGTCCCATGACGAACTGACGATACGACGGTTATCAGGGAAGAAGGCGACGCATCTGACGGTGTCAGTATGACCAGCTAACGTTCGCAGTGGTGGGATATGTTCTGGTCTACGAAAGCGTCCAGCAGAGGATAACATTCTGAGCCGGTAGTCGTGAGTTTCCTTGTTTGATTACGTCCACCTCAAGATCATGGGCACGGCGACCGCCCAACGTAGAGGCGTCTGGGAACCTCTCCCGCTCATCGTGTACGGTTATGCCGTCCATCCACTGTCCCCCTCCAAGCGTGATACCCGCATGTCCGGTCGGCGTCCCATGTCGACCATCACAGAGGGCTCAGATGCCGAAGTAGGTGGCCACAGAGATGTCGTCTCCCTCGAAGTCGGCGACGAAGTCTACGCTTTTGAGAAATACACACCCAGAGGCAAGGAGGTCGAAGGCGTCTGGTATCGTGGGTGCGTCCACAGCGACTGTTTGACTCGGCCCTGCGCATCAAACTGAACGTCGCCCTTAGATATGTCGTCTGTACCGCACGTCGTCCATCTCCCTGGTCCGATCATTCTATTTCTACCAAGGCTCCCCTCAGAGCAGATGAACATCAGCAAGTATTCATTGGCATTTTTCCCGCTTCTCACATCTATGCTCGGGACGAGCTTTCCGACGCGGAGGGGCGTCTACCTGATCTAGTCACGACGTGGATCAACAACCAAGGCCCCGTCACCAGCCAACATCCAAACGGAGCTTCACACGCGGCCGATTATCTCGTCCAGTGGAAGCGAGAGAGGGCCAACTCGGGCCCCGACCATCCCGCACGTGAGCGCGACCCCACGAAAGAAAGGGATCGCGAAAAAGACGGCTTGGAAGACGAGCGCAAGTCATTCAAGCTTCCCCCACCTCCGGATCAAGCACAGTCATCTCGCGCAGCGGTCACAGTTTACCCCGCCAGCATCTATTCCGCTACTCCCTCCGAAGAGATCCTGAAACCACTCCCTCCCAGACCTTCCCTCAAATCCGGCGATGACACCGCGTCCGGTGCTGTCCAACCCATCATTGATGAGATTGCATCAGCATTGAGGGAATGGCATAGCCTCATGTTCCAGTACCTAGCCCGAAGGCAATATTCCCTCTTTCATACCGTTAAATCGCACATCGAAGCTTTGCACCTGGGTCGAAGGCAATTGCTCGCGCAAACCCTTAGTGTCGAGGAAACAACTGCTCTAAGGAGGGATTGCGTGGCAAGGCTGGTGGCTGGGAATATGGTTCAGGATTTGGATATCATTGTTAGGCATCCTACTTGGGGTGCACTCGTTACCGTGGACGTCGAAGGCGAGGTCGACCTACGAAGCTGGGTCAGTGCTGTCAGGATGTATGCCATGCAAACCTCATTGGTATACATGAACGCACCAGCAGATCACCTCAGCACTATGAAGACTACGCCCGACTTCCATTCCCCTTCCATTCCGATCCCCACACCAGCACATTCTGCTTTCCCGGATGTCACCCGTCCCCGTAATTCCTCGCGTCTCGTTGGCTCTCTTGCACCTCCGATATCATCCAGTAATAGCAGCGCCAAACCGTCTCCTGCAAAGTTTTACCACATATTTCTCGACCTTCGTGCTTTCGTTGCTTCCTTTTGTGCGGCTGGGGAAGTGGCTGAGCTCTTTTTCTCTATATACAAACACTCGGATAGCCCGCGATTCGTAACAGAAGATTGTTGCGTCGTACTGAACCACAACGGCGCCCTTGCTCGAGAGGGCAGTTCAACAATGCGGGCCCGCACACTCTTCATCGACATTGCACAAAGCGATGCGCAGGATACATTATTTTTGGTGTGTCGCATTATTCGCAACGGCGCCTTGAGAATGGCCTCAAGTATCGGCTCCGGTGTGCCTGGTGCAGAGAACGGTAGAAGAAGACCATCAGAGTCATCAATCTCACTTGTCGACCCGCCAGGGGCATCTCGGTCTCCCACTAGCCCTGGATTTATTGATTTTGCGAACTATCGTCGCCCGTTTGGTTGTGCAGTTCTCGAGTTGGCACAATTGAACAAGATGGTGGCTGAAGGATCTAATGTCTCCCCAATACGCGAACACACAATGCCGATTTATGTTCCGGTCAACGAGGCATTGTTCTCGATGCTTCATCAAGATATCATTGCGGGCAACACCAGAGAGTATGAAAAGTCGCCCAGGTGTGTCTTTTCCCCTCGATTATATTCGAAAAATTCACACATCTTTTCAGGGCAGAGATGCTTGCGGTGTCGGTCAAGATTTTTCACGGAGATTCGGCTACGATTATCAGAGAGAATATGTCTCTTCTTCAGGATGTACCTCTCACACTCCGCCTCGGTTTCCCAGATGTTGTATTTCCGAGTGACATCCGAAACGAACTATACATCAAACTCTGGTCCGGAGAGTTCCCCGTTTCGCACACTCAATCTGCGCGCCTCAGCATGGTCAATTTTACTCGACCCGGGCCTACCGCTCAGAGTATCCAGGTTAGCATTGAGGTTCGGGACTCCTCTGGTACCACGGTGGATAATGCAATCTTTCTCGGAGCTGGCGAGCCACCCACGACACAGTTCCACTCGATGGTGTTCGCGCGCAATAATCAACCGACGTATGGTGAACTTATCAAACTTCGGTTACCTCCCCGGGGTGTGCCTGACTGGCACCTTTTCTTCACGTTCAGGAACAGGACCGGAAATCGTGCCTTGGGGCCGGAGCGACCCTTTGCATTTGCATTCCTGCCTCTATTCCCCGGACAAGGGGCATTCTTGGAGGATGGTAGCCATGCCTTGGTATTGTACAAAGCCGATAGACCCAGCCAGATTGCACCCGAATCATACCTGGCGTTGCCATGGGTCTTACCCGGTCAGCGTCCAGATCAAGTGACAATCTCTCCTGATCTTCAGAGACTCGCCACTCCCCTCCGTGATAATCTCGTCATCCGATCTTCTCTATGCTCTACCAAGTTCACTCAAAACCCCGTACTGCTAAGTCTTCTCAAATGGGAGCAGATACCCGATAAAGAACTTCTCTCTACCGTACTGAGTAAGTTCACCTTTGTCGGAGAAGGCGAAATTGTCAAATTTTTGCGCGACATTTTTGACTCGCTCTTTGGTATCCTTGTCTCGCAAACGAACCAATCTGGGGAGATGGATCATCTTGTATTCAACGCGCTCGTGACGGTGCTCGGAATCGTTCAGGACAGACGGTTCAGCAACTTTCAACCCGTTCTGGACGTGTACATTGAACAACACTTCAACTGCGCCGCTGCGTCCTCGCATATCATTAGGTCTATGGATAGGCTGTTGCGGAATCCCACTGGCACAGATACAGCATCTCCTCTGAGGGCAGCGTTGAAAGTCTGGCATTATATTTTCAAGTTCATCACTCGCGCACGAGAGCTGCAAAAGTCCATGGAGCTTGGGATGCCAGGGGGTGCGACCGCCGAACATCTAGAAACGACATTCAAAAAGGAAGTCCGGACGCATTTAACGGAGGTTAATCGCATGATGGCAACCACATCCCCACAATCCATTATTGGCACGCAGACGATTGCCTTGCAACATTTTACGTCCATACTACCTGAGCTCGCCAAAGTACTGTCGACCATCGAACTCGTCACTGTCGCAACAAACTTTGCTAATGCCATATCGAACGCCAAGGGAAAAATCATTATCTGGCGGCTTATCATGTATTTGCAGATTGTCAAAGGTTTCTTGTTCGACGACCCACAGTCACGGACGCTGCTCGTTCAGGCCGTGGTACTCTGGATCAAGCCCTACTTTGGTCGTTATGACGAATTTACACACATGCAGCAAGGAGATTCGGATAGTGCCAAGGATGCGTCGCGTGTTAGCTGGTTGGAGTCGGTGCGGTTATGTGTGACGATTCTTGCTGTGATGTTGGATAAGCTCCAGCAGCAATTGGTCTCCTCGGTCGTGCTTTCGGACCGTATTTTATTCAGACAAGAACAAGACAATGTGGAGTATTTGCTAATGCTGCTTCCCAGGTAAGAGTGATTGTCTGCAAGAAAGTTGATTAATTTAGTCCTCTTGAGACTTTTAGACTCGTATCGAGAATTCCAAAATCCTGATAACTACCGCGCAATTGAGCGTATAAGGACGCCCACAAACAGCACTACTGCAACACTGGTAACATTCCCCGAATCCTACCCGTTCTCTCTCATGACGCCGCTGCCCAACACAACCCGGAACACCGCTAGCGCACCAAGTGTTACCGAAGAACATGTTGTCTTCAACCCAGGCTTGGGAGAGTCTGCTATTGTGTTCCTGGCTCTCATCTTATCCGCGCCGACTAAGCATATATACAATTTCCTCGAGTCGAGCTACGACATCGAGGGGAAGGACAACTTCGCTTCGCTTTTAGTACAATTTTTCAAGGTTGCAACCTCGATCCTCAACAATGATGCATGGCCAAGCACTTGGCTGAATGTGAATGTTTTGGCGCACAAGGTCTTGATCAAGATAATGGATCCAATTGCAACACTTTTGAAGGGAATTTTCATTCCTGCACCGTCGGCTGCCCAGCAGTTCAAGTCCGACCTCTGGCGTGATGCATTCCATATGCTCTTCAAACTTCTATCGTCCGACCAGCTCATTATTGAAGAATTTACGGCGCAGGTGCGTGCCACGAAACCCCATCACCTCATCAATGCCTAGCTTAGGTTGGTGGTATAGAAGCGACGTGCTGTATGGCGGCTTGGAGGTGATATTCGCGGTGAAGGTGCTGACATCCTTCTGCGCCTCTGGAATGCCCTTACGTGGCCCGAGACTCCAGAGACAGAGGCATCGCAAGGCGTGAGTGCGCGTTTTTCTTGCCGAATCAGGTTACTCATCACTCCTTAGGGTTACCGACCAGTCCTTCGGCCGCTCATTGGACAAATTATGAATCTATGCTTGAGTCACCATGATTCGTTGCGCAATAATGCGGTTGGTATTCTATTCGGAATGATCGTCTCGGAATACCAGCAATTCGGCCACTTTGAGCAAATCGAAAACGAACTAGTGAAGAAGTTGGACTCTTTGTTTATGTCCCAATCTAAGGGGGATGACATATCGCGCGCCTTTTTCATTGCACACTTGCGTCAACTGTTTGAGGGTGCACAAGTGGACGAGCCACTCCGGGAACGGGTATCAGCCTTCTTGGATTGCGTAGACGCGTTCCTCAAGCTCTTGTTAAGCCTCAGGAGTTTGCCCGAGGGTGAAGAGTTCGCCGATGACCGCGTTATTGCTACAGTGCGTCCAACCCAACGTATTGGCAAACGTCCTTCTAACGCTTTGAGCAGCTGAGATTGATGAACTTCATTCGAGAAATAGGCCGAGAGGAGATGTACATCAAATATGTACACCAACTCGTCAACGTAGGCCAGAAGCGTGACCTCCAGTTACCCTTGTGCTTATCACTCATTAGGCTCACTTGCAATCTCAAAACTATGTGGAAGCCGCGCTTACACTCAAGCTACATTCTGACCTCCATGAATGGGATTTGTACTCCTTCGTTCCTCCAATGGAAGATCTTGGATTGCCGCAGCAATCCCAGTTCCACCGCAAAGAGACTCTTTGTCTTTTGATTCTTGACTATCTTGGTTTGTCTGAACCAACTCTCGAGATACGTCGTGTCCTGACTATCACGCGATTCTAGGCAAGGGGAAAGCATACGAGAGTGCAATCGACATATGCAAAGAACTTGCGAGACAACATGCTGAAGTGACGTTCAACTAGTATGATTGATATCCCTATTTCGCCTGAACGACGCTCAAGTTCGCCACAGCACCCGCTTAGCGGAGATCCTCCGACACCAAGCAACTTTGTTGGAGCATATTATTAGCGACCAACGCTACTATCCGGATTATTTCCGCGTTGCATTCTTTGGCGAATTCCCGGATGCGATTCGCGGTAAACAATTTATTGTATGTGTGTACGATTATTGTTTGTGTCTTACCGACTCGATTCCTCGCTCTGCAGTATCGAGGTTACGAGTGGGAAAAGTACGGCACATTCTGCGAACGCATGCTCAGTAAACATCCAGGATCTCAGTTACTGAAGACACCTGGGGATCCGCCTGTGGATGTTCGGTTCGGGACCGATCAATACATACAAGTGACCTCAGTTTCTCCGGAACCGAATCGCACGCTTCCGATTTTCATATGCCCCGATGTACCGCCCGCGGTGCGAAATTATTATGAACACAGGCGAGTCGCTTGCATACCTATTGGGTACCTGGCATTGAATCTTCGGAGCAGTTCTGTCAATGTTTTCAGCAGTACCCGGCCGATCACCAAAACTGATCGGGATGGTAATGAGGAAGTGTGGCTAGAGAAGACATGTTACACGACGGAACAAGCTTTTCCCACTGTTCTCCGCAGGTCCGACATCACAGAATGGGAAGTGGAGGAGATTTCGCCTGTGGATCACGCATACAATGAAGTGGAACAAAAGACTCGAGAACTTGATTCTTCGCATCTGAGATACTCAGCGCTCGCAAAGACCGCTCAAGTCTTTTCCACGAGCGCACTGTCGATGACGTTGAACAGCGCGGTAGATCCACCTGCGGAGAGTATCCCCGGATATCGAGAAGCGTTCTTTAATCTTTCTTATGTCACGCGACATACAGACAGAGAGGAACAAGTGGAACGGCTAAGGACCGCGATCGACGACCACGTGAGTTCCGGGGTACTTTTTCTTAAATGAGAGAAAAATAGAACAACCCAACCCGCTTCCTAGGTTCGTGTTATAGACAGTTGCCTCAAACTGCACGGGCAAATCTGCCCGCCAGAGATGCTGCGCTTCCACCAAACCATGGAGGAACTCTTCCGGAAAAACTTTCTTGAGGAGATTGCGCGCATCTCGGCGCAGGGTGGTTTCGAGGACGTCCCATCGCAGGCGTACGCACGCGTGACGGACCAGTCGTTCCATCACGAAAACGCGTCCGTGCAGCAGTCGTCTTCGTCGAGCGGCCAGTCTAACTTGCCCGCTCTATCACTGAACACAACCGTCCCCCCTCAGCCGGTGTCGCCGCTGTCCGCGGAAATGCTGTCGCCCGCCAAGCGCACCCCGCTGCAGTTGCACGCTGCACATGTTGCGCGTCATGGTATCAACGCGGTGTCGAGCGGATGGCGACAAGATGCCATGGGGAGCGAGACGGGCACAGGGTCACCGCGCAATTCGCTGATCACTGTTGCGAATGCACCGTCGGTAATGAGCCCCTCGGGCGCGTCGATCGTTGGCAGTATCAAAGGTCGTTTTTCCCGCTTTGGGAGCCTCAGATCAGCTCGCAAGGGATAAGCCCAAATGATTTGCTCTTTTTTTGGATTTACAGTAAAGTAATGTATCATGGAGTGTGATCGACCGCCCAGGCCAATATCTTCAGCATAGTACATATTGCTATTCCTTCACATGTCCATCCTGTTTGAAAAATTCTACAAGTATTTGTTTTACTTTATTCATACCCCCGATGAAATGACAAAATACCCTAAAATGTCACGCCAGAGAAGTGAAAATGAAAGAGAGTGGGCGATAGGCAAACATGGGAGATATTCGATACAGCAAAGGCAAATTGGAACAATAAGTGGAATGATAGAATATTACCAGCTAAACGTAGAGAAGAGACTATGCATGCTGAGCCGCCGTCGCCACATTCATGTGGTGCTCCCGCAGCGTCTGGAATTCGAACGAGTCATATGTGTCCATGGGGTACGAAAGCGCACAATGAATGTCGACGGACTCTGCGGAATCCGAATGGCTATATCCGTAAACGGGTGAATACAATGGATCTTGGGGGGACATAAGCATGACGTCGTTGGTGGACTGCGTGGTCCAATCGAGATGAGGATCTCCGGTAAAGGTGGTATCCGGGGCCAGCAGGGCCGGTACTTCAGCGGTATACATGGGTGACGGGAGCGGAATCAGGGGGGGTGGCACTCCGTAGATGATATCTGGGTTGACGGGGAAAAATGTTCGCATGGTCTCAGTATCGAGGAAAATGGGTTGTAACTGGTCGTCTGGCAGTGAAGATCGACGGTGAAGTTCGGGGGATGATTCTGGACTGCGCTCTTGGAGGAATTGGGTAATAGGGGATATGTGAGAGAAGTACGATGCGCCTGTGGGTGGTTTGTGAGACAGCTGAATGGGCTCGGGGCCAGGTGCGGGGGGCACGGGTTGCGGCAGCATTGCGCTTTGGTCAGGATCCTGTGGCGAACTGATTGCTGGTGAAGCGCAAAGGGACTGGATGACGTCTCGGAAAAAAGCAAAAGGACAATCGAGTTGATTGACTTACGTATTTGGAAAGAATCTTGTCGAGGGCGTGTGGGAGAAGTTTCCAGTCAAAGACCTTGACGTCCTTTTCGATCTTTCTTGGTTTGGGGTCTGGAAAGTCCATGATACGCTGAAAGAAAGACTCGAAACCTGGTCGAGTCTTTGATACGGTGGTAGGACGGAGGCCTTCTAGATTTCTGCGAATGCGATTTTTCTCGTCGACCTCGAAGTCGGCCTCGACGAGGCGTTGAAGGAGATGTATGATATCGACAGAGGTGACGCAGCACGAGTCGGTCTCTTGGCGGTAGATGCAGGAGACGACGATGTCGTCCGGGTCGTAGTCGGCTTGTAAGATGCGTTCGGCGGAGACAATGAGTTTGTTTCCGTCCTGCAAGCGTCTGAAACGGACGAGTCTACGGCCTGCGTTGAGTTCTGACTCGTCCCAGTCGTAGCAAAAGTTGTCGAGAGGAGTAGTGATATCCAGAATGACGGTTTTGGAGAGGTCTTCGAGGTCCGAGCTGATCTGGCGTGACGCACGCCTGAGAGCTGGGGTGGTGGGCTGTGGAGGACGTGAGCTGCGAGGTGAACCGTCTTCTGAATCGGAGGAAGGGGGTGTCCGTGGCTGGCTGTAGGGACTGCGACGCTTGGGTGGACGATCCAATGCCTCGGTGGAGGGGGTGCGGAGGCTGGGCCTACGAAGATGGTTGGCTGGGGGATGGTCTACGGAGTCTTTTTGGGGTGGGATCAGAGAGAGATGGGGAGAAGGGGGGGGGAGGAAGACGGACCGACGTCATGGTAGACAAAGTCGCCAAAGGTGACGGAGTCGACAACCTTGTTTTGTTTGTCGACGGCCTGAATTGTAAGTGGGACCATGGGAGAAGAAGACTTTTGCTTCGAGAAGGAGGGTGCGTTGCCTGTGAGCTGCCAGTGGCCACAGCCGGGAACATCGAGCTCGTGCACATGGGTCGTGACGGCGCGACGGCCGACGACGAGACGAATATGAATGCCAAAGGCGGGGTCTGCCTTGCAGGTGAAGTTGACAGAGATAGGGGTGCCATTGTCGCCCTCCCCGGGAGCATAGCTCATGACCCAGAGGAGGTCAATGGAGGAACAAGCGAGACGGATCGGACGACCGGCGAGGATGTTTTGACGGGCTGTGGTGAGAGACATGTTGGTGGTGGTAGTAGAAGAAGAAGAAGAGGAGGAGGAGGAGGAGGACGGGATTTAAATTGGACTTGAGGAAGAGGAAGGACAATGGAGGGGGGGGGTCATAACAACTCAGACAAGAACTGACTGATAAAATCGGCCGTTCCTTGGATCTCGCAAAATAAAAAATAAAAATAAAAATAAAAATAAAAAAAGAGAGATCGGCGCGTGAGATTCAAAACTTTGTTGTGTCATTCGCGGACTTTCCTAAAAAAGTCATTTCTCGACACAACTCGAGTGCCGTGCAACCCACAGCTGTCCGTCAAACACTCGTCCAACAGCGGGTACATGTCCCTCCCCAGACAATACCCGCTCGCACACTCCACACCGCTCCACAAACAGCCCCCGGTACGACACCAGCACATTCTACACCGTCCATCAGTACAACCACATCCCCACCAACACCCTCACTCACCATCAGCACCTGCACCGGCACTCGTGGATGCGACACCAACATCCTCCCGACGTGCTGCGACAGTCCTCGAAACGCTAAATAATCCGACTGCTCATGTGGCAGTTTTCTCTCCCTCGGCCCAAACGCAGCAACACTCTCCACCACCACCGGCCTCTCCGTGCTCGCGAATATCAGCGATATGTACGCAGTCAACACATCCCTTATCACGAACCGCAACACCACAGGACTCGCCAGCTCGGTCGAACCCTCCTTCAGCGCGTCCCGCTTCGCCTCCGTCCGCGTCCAAATCACCAATCGACACCTAGCCACCTCCCCACGACCGGTGCATTCCTCTGCCTGGCATCGGTTGAACTCCCGCACAAACTCAATCAACGACTCAGCACGTAGCGGCGCAGGCTCGTCCTCCCCAGACGCGAACATGGACCATGATCGTGGCGGTGATGGCACATACGGCTGTGGTGAGCTGACTGGTGATCGGGGTCGGCTGCAAGTAGATGCCTTCTCATGTCCATGTCGTTCCAAATGTAACACGTACTTTCGTTTCCCGCTCTCTCTCTCAAGAGAAAGACAGAGTTCACTTTGATCCGCTTCTTCACTCCTCTGTGCCACCCGCAACGCGTCCTGCACCTTGTCGCCGCACAACATCCCCACAAACTCATTCAACGCCCGAAAGTCGTGTGCAGG
>JBBPKO010000320.1:0-12940 GCA_038089295.1 Xerocomus amazonicus
AACCAAAGGATCTATTGACTGCTAGGTCGCAAGATACAAGGGAGAAACTACTTGGGGAATCTACGTATTCGGTCGCTGATCTAAATAGGTATTCTGTCGGTGCACGGACCAAGCTATGCCCTGCTGCAGAATGACTCATAGTGAGTCATGTCGAGTCATAGGTATCGTATCGTAGCAACCGTCAAGAAAGGAAGGAAAAGGAACACGAGGCCAAAAGAACAACTGGGGCCTAGAACGGAAATAGCGTCCGGTTCGTGGGACAAACGTATAAGATCAAGGAAAGGTTATCATATGGTCAAAAGGAGAAGTATTCAGGAAAGGTAATCGGGTATAGGGGTAAGAGAAGAAGAAAACGTAACAGGATGGACGTAGGATAGGGTGAGGACGATGAATGAAAGACAGTAGAGCGTGCTGATTATGATCCATCAGTGTAACGCTACAGAAAATCGTAACAATTCCCATACATACAATTTATCCAGGGTTATGGAACCCTTTACCACCTTCCATATGAGTATCTACACAGTCTGGTCTGTGCACTATACCCTGTAGTATAAGTACTCATATACACTAGAGGGATAGTTCTCTAACCATAATCTCACTGTTATATGGCTAGTACTTGCTAGCTTCTCCTTGATCATCTCTCAGTTCCCTTGGTCATCATTACTAGAGTCAACCACCATCCTGGAACTTCCCTCATCTCCTTGGAATACAGTTATAAAAAGTCTCCATCCCAGGATCTAGCTAAGTAGTACTTAAGATGTCAGCATTGATCGTCTTTCCTAGTATCTAAGATCAAGTCTTGTAACAAAAGATTATGGTTCTTCTACATATGCTGCTATCAAGCACATATCATCCACCACATCATACTCACTCTTACCACCCCCATGTTCTCTCGTCATCCAACTCTTCCTCCTCACAACCCTGTCACTGCTTCCCCTTAATAAGAGAGTAGTGGAAGTAGTTCTGACTCGACCACTCCTGGATCCTCTCACCCTTCACCTTCTCTGTATGACCATCCAATATGTAGTCCAGCTTAGGCCAGTCCAACCAGTCCATCCCCTCCTCACTATTATAGCCTAGGACTGTCCACCCCTCATCTTGCTCAATTAATCCAAGATATGTCTAGAACAGAGGAAGAGAGTCCTCTAACTATCTAACTGGTAGAAGCATGCCATCCAATGTCCACTCTCAAATGTGTCCATTGTTGAATGGCACAGGAATGATAAGAAGAAGAATGAAGAAATCATTACACACTATTGATACAGAAAGAACATAAACAAGAGGAGAAACAGATGGTGGTTAGTTCACTGCTGGAATTATATGCTATAATCTCTGGCCACCCTATTCCCTCTGAACATACACTCTCTCCTCCCATCAAACTGACTCTTCTATCTGCAGCTACTCAACCCTCTCTACTGACTCCTCTTTTCCTGTCAACTTCATTATTTCTTGAACCACAAACCCCCACCAAACTCTCATCCTCCTCCTCATCAGACCAAGATGAAATGCTGTCCCCTTCTCCACTATATTCACCCATGCAGGAAGGACCACCTAAGTTCTCCATTCATCCCTGATGGTACTCACAAGAAGACAACAAGGAAATCATGTCAGCTCTCTCTGGTGATTTTTTGGATCTCACTACTGATACAATTCTATGGCCAGTTCAATTGGATAGCCACTTTACTCTCAATAAAGATCTATATGATGACTCAGAGAAGAGTTTAGTATTTTTAAGCAAACTGACTAAGGGTCGAGGACTAGCCTTTGTGGAATGCTAGTATGTTCTGATCAATGAAAAAGGGGCTGAATACCATAGATGCCTCTATTAAACCATTAATAATGATTTTAAACAAATGTTTTTCCCTTTTAACACTGAAAAAGAAGCATGATGAAAGTTCCTTTCTCTCCATCAGAATCTAATCAAGCCTGATGGCTTTTTACTGTATTCCTCTTCTTTCCAATTATATACAGCCCAATTGAGCATCCAAGATAATTCTACTCTCGTCAACACTTTTGCTGCCAGGCTTGACTCTACTCTAACACAAATAATCCTATCTATGTCTGACATACCTACCATCCTTTCCAGATGGTGTTCAGCTGCTGCTAATTTCTTTGTGCAATAACAATAGATGGCTGCTCTTCGTTCACCCTCTGGCCCATCTCTTTGACAGCACCTCTACCTGCAATTCCCCTCTGCTGAAACAATTGCTCATGTCCACACCACTCTGTTATCTCCACCCCATCAGATCTACCAAGCTGTCATCTCCCACTGGCATCTCATTGGTAGTCCCCCCTTGCTCTGCTCCTTTACATGAGGTAGAGCAATAAAAAGCAACAATAGTTTCTCAGTGATGTGCCTACCTTCTTTCCCTCCTCCAATCTTTTCTCCTCTCCACTACTCCCTCCCTGCCAAGTGCTCTGTCCCCAGCATGACCACTGATACCTCCTGTCTCTCCCTACCATCATTGAATCAATGTCGCTATCCAGACCACCCTTTTGTCTTCTCTACTGCCCACAGCACCTGTTCCCCTATCTGTGTCTGAAGAGGTCTTGATCAATGCTCTGATTGCAGACTATGTCTCACCAATGCCTCTTACTATCCTGACTGCCCTCTTATCCCCTTCCTCTCCTCTTCAGCTTCCTACTGTAATTCTTTCCTTCCCATATCCCTCTCTTTTTCAGCATGCTCTTATCTGTGCCTGTGCTCTTCATCTTACTCTCTTTTGCCACCCCTGCCTTGCTGATAGCAGTCTCATTGTGATCTGCTCTATTCTACTCCTCTCTTTATTACCTTCCTCCTCCTTGCTTGATGCCCCTCTCAAACTCTTAGTGTCTTCCTCTGTCCTTTCCCCCCACCTTGTCCCTCTTCCCTCCTCTGCCAGTTCCTCTACATCCTGTCTCTCCTCCTCTCTCTGTTGAGCTCCCCTTTATCTTCTCATGTGCTCTCCTCTGGTGTGGTCACCCATTCTCTCTGTCCACTTCCTCTAGAGTGAGGATTCCACACATGATTCCTTTCTTATAGGCCCTCTTCTATTTTCATCCCTGCTGCCCCCTGCTATCCCCTTCCTAGACAATATGTTCAACACCTACCTGGCTGACTTGGCATCTCCCTCTCCTCCTCCATCCCTATTCCCAGCAGATTGCTTCTCCACTCTCCTTGACAATACTTGGGTTTTTTGCCCCTCTTGTCATGATCACTAGACCATCTTCCTTCTTTTTTCAGATGTTCCTCTTTCTCTATCCACCTGTTCATCTCCCTTCCTGTCTCTCTCTCCCACCTCTCTTCTTCACCCCCTGTGTGTTCTGGGTCTTCCCTCCCTCTTGTCCTCTGCCCCCTATATTCTTCCTTCTTCCCCCATCTTCTCCTGCTTTTCCTCTGTTTCCCCTTATCACCCCCTTTCCTCTATCAAAATCTGGTCAGGCACCTTTGATGGTTGTCTAGTGCCTTCTGTCTTGTTTGATGGGTAGTTGTCCTGTTCTTTGTCTTTGTCTTTGTCTCTGTTGATTGTTCTCTTTATCTCTGTCCTGGCCTCTTTCACCTATCCTGTCTTCTTTCATCATCTGGAAAAGCCCTCAGTATGGCTTTAAACTGCTTCCCTTTCCCCCTCCAGTTCTTTGGAAGCCCTCAGCATGACTTAAAACTGCTTCCTCTAGATCATCATTTGAGGTGATCCACATGTCCTGAGCATGATGTTAAAAGGTCTCTCCCAATCTATGGTTTGGATACCAGTGGATGGGACTCCCAGGTTGGAGTAGAATACCCCCATTCACACCTAGAGTGAGTGGTTATAATTCAAAATTAAATAATCAAAGGACCTGGGTAGATTGTTAAACTGCCTCAGGTCTGGCAAACCTATGTGGGTCTGGTTAGCCCACTGGTTTCGTTTCCTCAGAGGTCAAGCAGGGTTTAGTATCCCTCACTCTTTGCTCTTCCCCTTCTCATTGGTCTAGGCCTGGCAAGCCTGTCTCTGATGACTTCTCTAGTTGGTTCTCCTACATAAGGTTAAACTGTTTCCTCTCTCCACCCTTCTCACTCTGAGGTACAGCCTGAGAATTACCTCTACCCTGGAACCCCCTCCTCTGGCTCTACACACCTCTGTGTATCTCTGCTCCTCTCTCTCCCTCTTCTGACAGCCTCCACTGATTGAAGCATGGCACTCCTGATCCACAGGATACCCACCTTCTGTCTGACAAGCAGACTTCTTTCATGATCCCCATCTCTTCCTAATCCCCATTGCCTTGTTTTCACCTTCTATACATTGGCACTGGTTGCCCTTTACCCTTCCCCTCTGAAACACCTCAAACCTCTAACCAGGCCTTAGATAGGGCTGGCAATAGAGATCTATGGAGAGGGGGCCAATATAAGTGATGATCTGAGGAAAGGGGGTATGTGGGACTGAGTCTATCTTGCTTAGGGCTTCCTACCAGAGGGAGAACTCCAAGAGAACTTGACTGGGGAGTCCCCTGGTCGAGTTCCTTGGGCTTTATATACTAACTAACTATTTACATAAATTATACTTAGATCTAATGATTGGATTGTCTAGGGCATAGAGGGGTATGGTTAGCACACGTAGAATGGAAGTATATACATGAGGAATCCTTGCTGCAGTGGCAGCATAGCCCTAGGTATGACAGTTCGCATTTTTGATGTATAAGTCATCCTTGAGGAGATCTAGAGATCTGCCACAAAGGAGATGGAATCTTGAGGGGATAAAGGCATCCATAGATAGTCTTATATGTATATTAGTTGGGGTTAAAAGTTGGGGCCAAATGATCAGTCCATTGGCTCAATATCTATGGGCGAAGATTTTGGGTTTTGGTCCCCCCTATAGATTAGATAAGATAAGAGTGTTTAGAGTGAAAGTTGCTCTAGAAAATCAAGAAAAATGAGGAAAAATAGGAGAAAAATAGGGTGATTCATAACACCTTCTACCCTAATGGTTTTCATAATTTCACCCCCATGTTCATCAATGGCAATTTCAACTATAATCATGTCCTTCACCATCACATGCCCAAATGTTACCCTTTACCACCTTCCATATGAGTATCTACACAGTCTGGTCTGTGCACTATACCCTGTAGTATAAGTACTCATGTACTCTAGAGGGATAGTCCTCTAACTGTAATCTCACTATTACATGGCTAGTACTTGCTAGCTTCTCCTTGATCATCTCCTAGTTCCCTTGGTCATCATTGCTAAAGTCAACCACTATCCTGGAACTTCTCTTATCTCTTTGGAATACAGTTATAAAAAGCCTCCATCCCAGGATCTAGCTAAGTAGTGCTCAAGACATCAGCATTGATCGTCTTTCCTAGTATCTAAGATCAAGTCTTGTAACAAAACTTGCTCTAGAAAATCAGGAAAAATCAGGGAAAATAAGAGAAAAATAGGGTGAGTCATAACAGATATACATATAATTAGTATATCTGAGTTTCAAAAAGTTCCCACACTTCTTGATTTTCAACCAATGGTTAGATCTTTTTCTTGTTCTTAACAAAGCATTATCTTTTCCTCACTTAATGCTAGTCATTCTAGTGAAGCCATTGTCAAGCAAACTAGTGTTAGCCCTTCTGCTATATCTAAATGTTGCTCCAAAAAGTGTCCTACCCTTTCCAAAGCTTCTGGAAGTCATTCTTTCAAGCTTTCCACTATCAATATTTATCATGTCTAATATCTTATTATCACTGGAAAAGCTGAAAATGCTATTCAAGCCACCAAAGCCCTTACCAACATCATTGTCCAACCACTTTCTACCAACACAGTCTGTTTGTGCTTGAAGAAAGCTGGCATAAAGGCTGTGGTTAAGTTCAAACACCCCCTTCTTTTGAGTAGATTTGCAAGGTTTGCTTGAACTTTGCTTATATATGCAAGGATTAGACCATAGAGGACTAGAAGAGTCCATTGAGACTAAATCAATTGTCTGAGGTCAGATGGGAAGGTATGGGTGTGGAAAAAAACCTTAGTGATAGATTGATGGAAAAAACTCTAAACATAGAGAAGGTTCTTTGATGATGTGGAGCTGTATAACTTGGAAGGGTGCTGGTTTTGCTACCAAGATTGATGGTAGGATATATTGAGACCCCTACCCTCAAATTGTGAAGGATTAACTCCAGCAAACCCTGGAGTATTATGGTCTTAATCCCCCTAATATCATTTTTTAGTAAGACAATAGTCTCAAGTATTGAAATGAGATCAGAAAACCACAGAGACTGAACTGTGGTAGAACAACAGCAACAGATGAAACACCAACACTCAAGTGAATGCTGGGGCAAAGATAATGGATGTAATCACACACTTGTACTGGCCTGGTTTTTAGATCCCAGATAATGCCCAAGTGAACAAGACTGGGGATTCCAGTCGTTGCACACCCGGTATTTATATTACAGCTATCTACGCACAGACCATGCTATGCTACATTAATTAAGGTTCAAATCAACAAGAGAGGTAAATGCTATTGGCTACTAACTATGGTACGATAAGAGTCTATTCAGTCATTGGCTGGAAACAATAGAGCATCAGTCAGCAAAAGATAAGAGGGACTAATGCTACTGGTTAGAATGTGATAGAACAAATGATGTCATGGTGATGTCATTGGGTCTAGAACAGATCACATGACTTGCTGAGTCGTGGGTCTGGACCAGATTACCTAATTGGTCATGTGACGTGTCACATGACTATGAAGAGTGTAAGTCTGAATAAGCGAAAGTCATGTGACCTGAAAAGTACAGATAAAATGCTGGAAAAATCGGGAGAAATAGTAGAAAAATACAAGGTTTCATAACAAGTATACTTGTAAGAGAGTTAGGGACTGGCTAAATGAGGAGGAATTCAGGACTATGGTTTGGTCTGCTTAATCCCCTGACTTAAACCCTATTGAACATCTTTGAATTTGGCTTATGAAGAGGCTTGTAGAGCATAAAAGCCCCTCTAATAAAGTCTATGAATTGTGGAAGAGAGTTCAAGTGGAGTGGGATTGGGTACCAGTTGGGGAGTGTCAGAAATTGATTGAAAGTATGCCTAGAAAGGTTTAGGCTATGCTAGAGCAAAAGGAGGCTATACCAAGTAGTGATACTATCCAAATAGCTAGTTCAATTCAAAAGGTGAAAAACCCTTTCCATGACATAGCTGTTTTAATTTGATCATATCCCCACAGCCATGTATCCAAATCACATGACTCAGGGAGCACTCATATAGCCAAGAGTATGTACTATTTATAGCTCCACCAAAGCTAAGTGCAATTCCCATGCCCTTTGGTACTATGCTTTACACAACACTTTTGAGATCAACATGGAAAGGGTTTTTGAAGTCACTGTACCTATTTAGATCAGTGCAATGTATTAGTATCCTTTAAGCTAAATCTCCTTTGTATCCCTTGACCTACAGTCAGTCAATCCTCTAGTTTCTCCAACTATCTGCTTCACAATCAGTCTGGACAACTAAGCTTCACTAGAACTATGATCAAGTCCTCTAGCTTGAGAGGCAACAATACTTTCTACTCAAAGGTCTAAGACCAAGACTTCTTCCAAAGGCTATGCTTGTGGCTAAGCATAACAAATTCTATGTGAATTCCCCTGGTTCTTCATGTAGCTACTAAAAAAGTTGACACTTTTGCTCTGATCAATAGCAGAACAATAGGAAATTTCATTGATGAAATGTATGCCTACCAGTTATGACTCACTCTCTTCCACCTTCCCACTCCTCTCTGCATCAACAATGTTGATGGAACCCAGAATGGTGAAGAGCACATCCTATGGAAAACTCAAGTATAAATAATCTTTCAAGATACAATATGGATAACAGAGGTCTATGTACTCCTCATCATTGATTAGAATCTTAATTACTGTAGCATAGCATGGTCTGTGCATGTTATGAATCAACCTATTTTTCTGCCATTTTTCCTCATTTTTCTTGATTTTCTAGAGCAACTTTCACTCCAAAACACTTTTATCTAATCTTATCTATAGGGGGGACCAAAACCCAAAATCTTCGCCCATAATTCCTGGACCAATGGACCAATCCCTTGGCCACAGCTCTTCCCCTCAACTAATATGCATCTAGAAGCACCCATGGATGCCCTTATATCTCATAGATTCCACCCCCTTGGTGGCAGATCTCTAGATAACCCCAAGGGTGGACTTATGTATTAAAAATGCGATCCATTATAACTAAAGCTATGCTGCCACTGCAGCAAGGACTCCTCATGCATAGTCTTCCATTCTACATGTGCTTTACATGCCCCCTTATGCCCTAGCCCATATAATCACTAGATCTAGTCAAAACCCATGTAAATACTTAGATAGTATATAAAGGCCAAGGAACTTGACCAGAGGACCCCCCAGTCAAGTTCTCTTGGTGTTCCCCCTCTGGTAGGAGGCCCTAAGCAAGATAGACTCAGTCACACATACCCCCTTTTCTCAAATCATCACTCATATTGGCCCTCTCTCTATAGATCTCTGTTACCAGCCCTATCCAAGGCCCAGTTAGAGGTTTGAGGTGTTTCAGTGCATAGATAGCTGTAATATAAATACTGGGTATGCAATGACTGATATCCCCAGTCTTGTTCACTTGGGCATTATCTGGGATCTAAATACCAGGCCACTACAAGTCTAACATAGACCTTATCCACTATCCTTGCCCCAGCTATTATTTGGTAGTTGGTGGTTTTCTCTGTTACTATTGTTCTACCACAGTTCCATCTCTGTGGTTTTCTAATTTCATTTCAGTGTTCTTAAAACATACCAGATGGTCATTTCTGAATTCCGGTGGCTAGGACTTGCTGTCTTTGTTTACAATTATATTGAGGGGTGTGCTACTTGCTAGCAGAACAAAGCTAATATCCATCCAATGGTTCCTTCTCTTCATCTGATTCCATCCTCAGCTTCTCTCCTCTTCCAACAGATCATCTGTGATTTGATCACTGACCTTCCTCTTTCCACCAATTTTGATTCACTATTGGTTGTGGTTGACCATAGCCTTACTAAGGGGGTAATTCTTTGCCCCACTAAGAAAACTGCTACTGCCAAAAATATCACAGCCTTCTTCTTCAAAAAAGTTTACTCTCACTTTGGGTTGTATGATAAAATTATCTCTGACAGAGGTCCTCAATTTGTTTCTACATTCACAAAAGAGTTAGGACAAATTCTGGGTTATGACCTCTCTCTCTCTACAGCATACCACCCACAAACTGATAGAGAAATAGAACAGGTCAACCAGGAAGTAGAAACATATATACAGATCTACTGTGGTAGTAACTCTACCTCATGGGTGGAGAACATCATGTTCACTAAATTTGCACACAACCATCATCCACACTCCATCACAGGCAAATTGGTCTTCTTTCTCATGATGGACTATGAACTCCATTCCTTTCCCACAGTAATTGCAGAGTCTGACCTCTCTACAGTTGAAGAACATCTTCAACTTCTCACATTTGCCAGAGATGAAGCTCTTGCTACATACAAGTTAGCCCAGCAAGTCATGAAAAATAGAACAACCAAGAACTTTACAACATTTCAAAAAGGAGACAAGGTGTGGTTAGAAGCACAGAACTTGAGACATTCCATTTAAAACTCAAAATTTGACTCTAAACAAGAAGAACATTTTGTCATAACTCAGGTCTATTCTCCCTTATGTATCATATAGACTCTAACTCCCATAGATATGGAAGATCTACCTGGTCTTCTATGCTTTCTTACTGTCACTCTACCATGAAAATAGTGTATATGGTGAAAACTTTCTATGACCACTATCTGACTAAATTACTTCCAAGAAACAATTGGAAGTCAAGTGGATATTAAAACATTGAGGAACCCCTAACAACTGTTTCTATCTGATCCAATGGAAGGGCTATCCACTAGTAGACAACTCATGAGCACCAGAATGGAACTTGAAGAACACTAAAACAGTGCTGGAAGCCTATAAAAAGGCCTATCTAAAGACATTCCCTTCAAAGACAAAACCTTCCTACTGAAAATGTACTTCCCAAATGATCCCATCAAACTCCTCTTTGACTTTCACTCAATCAACCATCCTCACTATGTCAACTTTTGTGTTCCCCTCAAAGATACCCTTGAATTCTTGATCAGTCACCTAGAAGATTCATGACTTTCCATTGCCCTAGATACCTATTTCGAAGAGGACTCAGCTCTTTAGCTTTTACTAAAGACATATAACCTGTTACACTTCCTTATGTACTCTAGATGGAGGTCATCAAGTGTAAAGAGATTCTCTTCCAAAGGGGAGGCCTTTGAAGGAGAAGGGCTAGAAATATGTGGTATTGTATAGAACTAGCTTACTAACTATAGTATAGATGTCAGATATAAGTATGTACATTCCTCTAAAGAGCACAGACCACCATTACTAAGCTACTGCAGAGATTAGTCAGATGCTATAGAGAGGAACCATTGAGGTGATGATGGAATGTAATAGAGAAAATGAGGCAGAGCAAAGAGCTTGCCTAGAAAGGAAAAGATGACTGTAAAAGAAAAGAAAAATGGAAGGCATAGGAATAATCATAATATAGCATCATAGTAGAAGAAAATCATAACATAACCACTATACCACATTACATGCTCTAACACACATCTTTGAGCAAGAACCTCTCTCTTCAGAAAATACCCCCACTGTATTCACCACTATATCCATTTGACTTGCAGCTCTTCAATGTCATCTTGTTAGAGCAATACACCAGTTAGATATGTTGGAACTTGTTGCCAACATTGATTTCTCTTTTTAATGATGAACTAGAGCCCTATGAAATAAAGATAAATCCTAGCATTCTATCTCTCCTCCAGCCATACCCATTCCACCTCCTGTTCCATCCACCCCTCTGCAGATTCTAACCCCTTGACTCCAAATAAAACAGCAGCTTTCCAATAAGTAATGGACTAGATCAAGCAAGCCTATATCCTAGAACAATTATGTACCTGGACTAGTCCAGTTCTCACCCCTGATCATCCTTGATATTAAGATGCCTACTTTTTTTGTCATTGTCTAGGACATTTGAAACATGACTACTAGTTATATTCTTGCCTCCACTGTTACAAGGCTTGAATCCTTGAACTACTTTAGTAAGACTTATTCATTATATAGCACTTGCCACATAGAGGATCCCAGAATAGTGGTTGATGTATTGGCAACATCCAACTATGATGGAAGGGAATGGAAAAGATTCAAGAAGGAACTAGCAATAGCTAGTCATGTAACAGTGAGATTCAGGTTAGGGAGTTCTCCCTTTACTATACATGAGTACTTATACTACAGTGAATGGTGTACTGACCAAGCTATGTAGGTACTCATTGTTATGAAACCCTTTATTTTTCTATTATTTTCTCTGATTTCTCTAGCATTTCAGCTTTACTTTTCAGGTCATGTGACTTTTGCTTATTCAGACTTCCACTCTTCATAGTCATGTGACATGTCAGGTGACCAACTATGTAATCTGATCTAGACCCATGACTCAGCAAGTCATGTGATCAAGGCTAGATCCAATGATGTCACAATGACATCATTTGTTCCATAGTATTCTAGCCAATGGTATTAGTCTCTCTTATCTTTCTTGCTGACTGATGTCTAATGCTTCTAGCTAATGGCTATATTAGCTTGTGCATTACTTCTCATACTATAGTTAGGTAGCCAATAGCATTCACAGTACTTCTCATTGTTGATTTGAACCTTAATTAATATAGCACAGTATGGTCTGTGCATAGATAGCTATAATATAAATACTGGGTGTGCAATGACTGGAATCCCCAGTCTTGTTCACTTGGGCATTATCTGGGATTTAAAAATCAGGCCACTACAAGTCTAACATAGACCCTGTCCACTATCCTTGCTCTAGCTATCATTTGGTAGTTGGTGTTTCACCTGTTACTATTGTTCTACTGCAGTTCCATCTCTGTGGTTTTTCTATCTCATTTCACTCATATGGAAAGTGGTAAAGGGTACCATAACCTAGGATAAAGGGTATGTACCAGAAGAGGCTAACTGTAGGGAAGAGAGGAACATACTATGTAATCAGAGCAAAGGGGAATAGCCACATGATGAGAATAGAGTAGAAAGGAAGCCATGGGCAAAGGGTAATACCACAATATAGACCAGAGCAAGAGTGTTAGCAGACTAGGACAAGAGGTGAGAAACATATGAGAGAATCTATACATCAGTGTTAGAACTGACAAGCAGAGTAGTGGGATGGCTAGGAGAGTATAAGTGATGACCAGCAGGGTAGGACAGATAAGGATGAGGATCCAAATGATGAAAGCTAAACAATATACCAAGGCAAGGACTAGCACTTAAAGTAGTGGGAGTAGAAGCCATAACACCCACTGCCAATGATTGGTCTCTGGCCATCTTCTCTCTTCTTATCCAAGGTCTAGAGAATATAGCTGTCCTTACTGCTAATAATCTACTCTAGGATATCCTCTCCTTCTGCCCAGATACTAGATATTCTCTAGTTTGATCACTATCCTCTTTATCTTTCTCTTGTTGTCAAAGCTGAAGAACCTCTTGATCTACCACTCTCTCATCTGCAGAATCCTATTATCTAGCTTTAGAACAGACTCTCTCTACTGAAGTATTGGCAAAATGGGTCCTCTCCACTATTTCTGAGACTACAGCTGAGATCAATAAAGCTACTCAATCTATTCAAGAAAGACTGGACCATTTTCAACAATGGATAGCTGACTTGAAACATATGAACTGAGTCCATTCCTTTCTGATCATGCAGATACAGGTTAGAGAGTCCCAGTATGGACAAATGATATATAAACACTAATTGGGTCCTCTATCCTTTTGACTGTTTCTTCTCTTCCCCCATCTACTGTGACCACCTTCTATATCAACTATGTCACTCTGCCAGATTCTGATCCTACTGTCTTCAATGATCTTCATGATAAATTATGCAAACATGACTGAATCTCCAAACTATACCCATGAACATTT
>JBBPKO010000321.1:0-30129 GCA_038089295.1 Xerocomus amazonicus
CACGACGATCGCCCTGCCGCGCTTGTTGCACACCGTACCGCTCCACGAGCTCGTCGGGCGCACACACAACGATTTACACCCCTTCGCTCGGTCGTACTCTCCGTCCACAAGCACAACCAGCACCTCAGCCGGCGACGTGTCTTCCGATGAGTTCGACGAGCAGACAGCCATCGCACACGAACGCGCACGCAAAGCCAAACGCGACCAGCTCCGCTCCCGTCTCAAACGCCTCGCTCTACTCGGCCCCGAAGCCACCTCTGCCATCCCCCCCACATGAACCCTAGTTTCATATTCATCACCGCCGCTTGTGTTATATACTCACTTTGTTCGCTTGTAAATCTTGTCCAAAAATGCCGTAAAGACAGCCCTCCGGAGCACACTTTCCACCCCCACCTCCGGCTCAGGCACACCCGCAATCAACGCGTCCAACTCGGTCTTAATCCCCTCCTCATACGTCTTGTACCGCTCCCGCAACCCGACCGCTTCGTACACCTCCTTCACCCTAGCTTCCTTCTCTGCATCCTTCCGCCCGTAATTCGCATCCAACACCGCACGCTGGTCTGCCGTCACAACACCCAACGCGACGTTGATACACCACGAACACTTGTTGTCCACGATGTCCGTCCCGATCTTACCAGTCTGCTCCGGCGTACCCGCATAGTCGAGAAAGTCGTCTTGGATCTGGAAATACTCGCCCAGGCGGAGGAGGATAGAGAGCGAGAGCTCGTACGGGCGGACAGTCACCCCAGACACCGTATAACTCTCCGGAACGTGACACATCCGCAGCGCAAGCGCGACAGAGAGGTAGAAACTGTAGTAGGCCGTCTTGTATTGCACAATAAACGCATGTCTGTCCGAAAACAACCGTCAGCGTTGCACCCACGCCCATGTGTGAGCGCTATAAAAAAATACTTGCTTCTGGAGTGAAAACTTGCTCAGATCGACGCGGTCTTCAGGCGCGGTGATCAAATCGACCAACTGTCCCATCTCAGTCTGGAACGACGTCTGGGGCAGAGCACCATCAGCCTTGGCGTCACCCCCTTTGATTGTCTCCGCGACCCACCTCGTGAAAATGCTCGAGCAGGTACACATAATACGTCTCGCCACGAAAATATTTTTTGAGCAAGTGATAGATCGCAGCTTCGAGCATGAACGCATCGTTGATCGCGATGAGACCGACCGCCTCGGTGCGATGCCAACACGGCTGTCCGCGCCGCGTAATCGAATGGTCCATGATATCGTCCGAAACGAGGAAGAACGCTTGGAGCTTGGAAGCGTACGGATGAGGAGGAGGCGGAACCGGCGAGAAGAAGAGACATACCAATTCGATGCACCAGCCCAACACGGCAGCTTTCTGATACCCGTCCTCGGTCAACGCTCGGCCCCGCAATATCTCGACCGAATCGACGACGCTCATGCCTCGGTTGAGTTTTCCACCGGGGACATTGTAATTCAAGCTCTACGGTTTTGTTTTTTTTTTAGGACGATCGATGATCTAAGCGATAAGCGATGGGTACACACGTCCTTGTACCATTGGACTGCTTCGGTGGGCATACCTTCGCCCTCGAGATATCCCGTCAGCTCGATTCTCAGCTTTTCAAACACGGCTAGGAACTTTTCACGTCGCTGTTGCTTAACATCGGTTGTCGCCATCGTCGTGGTGAGAGAAGGAGAGGCAAAGATATCAAATCAGCCTTGTTCGCTTTATCAACTGATCGCACTGCCATTTCATTATTTATCTTTCGAGTGGTGATGTGATTGTGATTGCGTAAGAAATGCAAAAAGACTAGTCTGTAACTACGTTAGTTAGATCATAATTGCCATCAGGGCGGGACAAGCTTAAAACCCGCCCATACCACCCATGCCACCCATACCGCCCATACCAGGTCCACCAGCAGGCTTGTCCTCCTCGGCCTCTACCACACATGCCTCGCTCGTCGTCAACAAACTCGCGACACCCGACGCATCCACCAGCGCAGTCCGTACAACCTTGAGCGGGTCCACAATACCAGCCTTGATCATGTCCACATACTCGCCCTTGCTCGCGTCATAGCCCATCGCAAAGTTGTCCGCGCTGCCATACTTTTCCAATAGCGTGCCGACAATCACTGATGACTCCTCGCCCGCGTTCGTTAAAATAGTACGCGCTGGGTGTGTCAATGCACGTCGGATAATGTTCACACCAAGGTCTTGGTCAAAGTTGCTCGTAGGAACAATCGTGGCTTCCGGGTTCGACGGAAGGCTTGTCGAACCAGGCGCGTTCGTCGTCAGTGCCAACGATGCCTTGAGAAGCGCAACACCACCACCAGGAAGGATACCTTCCTCAACAGCGGCACGCGTGGCATTAAGCGCATCATCATAGCGGTCCTTCTTCTCACTGACTTCGACTTCACTGCTGCCACCAACCTTGATGACGGCAACACCACCGCTCAACTTGGCCAGACGCTCCTGCAACTTGGTCTTGTCGTACTCGCTCGTCGAGGGGTCAGCGAGAAGAGCACGGATCTGTTCACAACGCGCCTGAATGGCATCCTTGGAACCATCCCCGTTGAGAATGATAGTATCCTCCTTGGTGATGGTAATGGAGCCCGTCGAGCCAAGCAGGTCAGGCGTCGCCTTCTCAAGTTTGATATCCAGCTCGTCCGTAAAGACAGTGCCACCAGTAAGGATAGCCAAGTCACCAAGGACTGACTTGCGGTTATCACCAAAGCCAGGTGCCTTGACGGCAGCAACCTGTAATTGACCACGTAGCTTGTTGAGAATACAAGCAGCCAACGCTTCTCCATCAATGTCCTCGGCAATGATGACCAATGGACGACGGGATTGTGCAGCTGCCTCCAACGAAGGAAGAATGTCTTGCAAGATCGAAATCTTCTTCTCGCTCAACAAAATGAACGGTTTCTCAAACTCGACTTTTTGCGTCTTGACATCCGTGATAAAGTATGGGCTGATGAAACCTCGGTCGAAGCGCATACCCTCGGTAATTTCAATCTCATCTTCAATGGTACGACCCTCCTTGACGGTGATGACACCTTCCTTGCCAACTTTTTCCATTGCTTGTGCAATGAGGTTGCCAACGTGGGTATCACCGTTGGCAGAAATGGTTGCGACCTGTGCAATCTCTGCCGTCGTCGTCACCTTCTTGGTATTTGATGCCAAGAATTCGACGACGCGTTCGACCGCCGCTTGCGAGCCTCGACGAAGGTCCATGGGGTTGCAGCCAGCAGCCACGTTCTTGACGCCCTCCGAGTAAATAGCGCGCGCCAAGACTGTCGCGGTGGTCGTCCCATCACCCGCAATTTCATTCGTCTTTTGGGCAACGTCTTGAACGAGACTAGTGACACATGAGTGAAAGGGGGAAAAAAGTGCCAAGCAGACGACATACCGTGCACCGAGGTTCTCAAACTTGTCCTTGAGGGAAATGGCCTTAGCCACCGTGACACCGTCTGCAAACAAACCCTTGAGCATGTCCCAGACACACAAGGCGGGATATTGAAAAAAAAAAAAAAAAAAAAAAACTAACCCTTGGTAATCTTGGGACCACCGAAGGACTGCTCGATGATGACGTTGCGACCTAGCAAGGCGATCGTTTAGTATCATCAGGCGTGTAGTGTCATGGAGAACGTACCCTTGGGACCCAACGTGACGCTCACGGCATTGGCGAGGACGTCGACGCCCTTGAGGATGCTCGCGCGTCCCTCGTTGGAGAACTTGATCTCCTTGTGAGCGCCACGGGCCAGCACCGGCCGTGCGGCTTTTGCAGCTGCCCTGCGGGCTGCCCGAGACGACGAAGACGAGATAGCGTGCATTTTTGTTTTGAAGAGGGCAAGAAGAAAAAAGGTGACGAAGAGGTGAACAACGAACGGAACAGAAAACAGTTGCTGCAATTAAAAAACTTTCCGGTGCGGAAAAATCTAGAAGACACGTGACTCTTAGTCACGGTCACATGACCCGCATTCCCCTGCCTACCGAAACGAAAGAGAAATGAGTCACATATACATGTTTCTGTATCTCCAAGTCGATGTTTCATGGGACCATCAGGGAGGATAGATGTATTAGCCAGCTGGCTGGCTATGTGCGCAGACCGTCTCTTCTGAAATGCGCCGAGCAGGTGTGTCGGGGGCGTCCTGCCTTTTTACATGTTTATTCTTCGGGTCGATTTTTGTCCGAGTAGTGAACCAACCCATCTCTTCACTGCGATGGCCACTCGATGGGACTTAAGGGTGTCTTTGTGCGCCTTCATATGCCTTCGTTTTTCTCCTTGTTTATCTCTTTACACTGAACAAAAGGGTTGCTTCTATTTTGCTAAACAATTGGCTATAGGCATCTGCTACGGATAGAATCGAGAATGACTACTTCCACATATCAGTGATCGTCGGTCTCATGAGCGGGTTCATCCATGGCTATACAAAATCACTCGATGAGCCATCGAGGGTGCGGGTTGGACGTTTGAACATAGGTATTACTTCTCAACACCATTGTTGGCACACTACCTCTCCTGTTTCGTTCGCGACACGCAATATAATACAATTTTCAAACTTCAACGTTGAGAAGGTACGCATAATCAAATACACCACGGAAGAAAACATGAGGTCCGCCGATCGTTTTTGCACAGAAAGCAGTCTCCATCGAGTAAAATTCATGAACGCAATCCGCTTGGCGTTCCCGTCAATTTCACCAGGCGGTATAGTACAAAACTGACTTGATTGAACGCGAATCTAGGGGGAAAAAAAGATAACGTCACTATAAAAAAGAGGGGAGGGGCAGTCAACTTACATTTATCGAGGGAATCAGATTCCGATATGCACAAACACCATCCGTTTCTCCAATGATACTTCATCGGAAGTCCCCAACGCTGCCGTGTTCAACGCCGTGGCTGCGTTCTGAAAATCGATAACTGGAGATCTGAACATCTCCTTGTAAAACTCGGTCACCACCTCATGGGCGACAGAATCGTCCACCTTCCACAACGTCCCAATTACCCCATTGAACCCCGCGAACTGCATCCCAGCAGCGAGATGGAGTACCTCGTCCGGGGTCGACGCGTCCCCTACCGCAGTATGGCACGCAGACAAAAACGCGAACTCAGAGTGGGTGTATCGCTCCTGGATGATCCGCATGAGGGTGAGCTTTCCATCTCCCATCGCGAACCAGGACTCGAATGGTTTCTCTGCATGCTGTGCCCCATGGCAGGCGATATGCACCCAGCGGTGGTCTCGGAAGGCTTCCACGGCACCTTCGACAGATGCTGCTTCACCCGTGACTGTCTCGAATACCACGTTCGGGGGCATGTCTGTCTCCTCACGGATCCGTCGTATTTCATGCTCTACCTCTGGGAGCTGGGGAAGGGCCGTGTCTACACTCGGTTGTGCCTGACCGACAACTGCAAATGAAATCACGTCTGGTGTTCCCGAGGCGTCGCGAGCCTCTTGCTGAGAACGAAGACGTTCGCGTGCGCGGAGAAGAGCTGAGAGAGAAGGGGCATACGAAGAGACATACACGTCCATCAGGTTCCTCTCCGAGATTAGATGTGGACCTGCGGCATGGAACGGAAGCATCGTGAATTGTGATGTTGGGCACCACCAGATCCGTGAGCCAGGAGCTAACTGAACGTCGTTTTCCAGGACAGCAAAGATGGGTTTGACGACAGAGGACCATAGGTCGCGCAGCACACTTCTGACGTAGAACTCCCTGTTTTTTCCGTATGCATTGTTGTCTCGGGTCAGTTCAGATAAATCCGAACATAATTGGAAGACATCGTTTAGCTCGCAAGGGAGGGGAACGTGGATCGGTGCACGGGCATAAAGAACAATGAGCGCGTCGCAGCTATATCCGCTCGCATTCACGATGATTACCGGTCCATATTCCGCAGCCTGCTGAAGGTCGTCGAATTGTGGAGGCAACAAGAAACGCGAGAACCCATCTAGCTGTCGTATCTTGTCCACGACAGACTCCCATTCCTCCTGCACCCTCCAGTATGGATCTGTCCCTTCACTTCCACTTCGTTGGGCATACCTTCGAAGGTCCGCGCTCAGCCGTGTGAACGTCCTTTCCAACTCGCGCACTTGACCATCCCGATTATCCAATGAAGCGATAGAGATGTCGAAACGGGCTAGCTGATTCCACAATATTCCCCGGCCTTGTTCTAGAAACTCAACAGCCATATGCAAGTCGCCATATCGTATGGCACATGAGAATGCGTCATTAGCAAGATTTGCTATTCCTGCTTGCATTGTCTCATGTCTGGAGTCCAGTGATGAATTGAGGGAAGTGAACTGGTTGAGTACATTGAGTGATGTTCGATAAGCCTCCAAGACTGATGGGTGATTATGCCTTTCAGCATTATATACCCAGTTTCTGGTTACAACCAATAAATACAGTGAAGTTGTTGGACCACATTTCTTCAATAACCTATAGACTTCAAATACATCATCTGGTGAGAAGATTGGCTGACCAGGAGAGTTTGATTTTTGGAAGGATTCTGATGAGAAAAGAATGGCTTCAGCTAGCTGATCAACCATCAATGGAAAGGAAATGTGTTGAACTGGATAGATGTACAGGTTTTCCTTCAACAATCTGATTGCTCTATCCATATCAGAGGGTGTTTTCAATTTTGCATATCGTTCTTGAAGTGATATTGCAAGATTCCAAACAATAGACCCATAGTAAATGTGATTTGATGGATAGAGCTCAAGACACCTCTCCTGCAGAGAAATTGCCCTGTTCAAGTTGGTCAGGTTATTCTCTCTCTGATAATGAGCAAATAGGGACAATGCAAGATGGCCAAGAGCCAAATTATGGCCTGGATGACCTTCAGGACAAAGATCAAGCCATTCCTCTCCCATCTCAACAGCCCTGGTAAGATATACTGTGTCTCTGTGCAGGTCATAGTACTCCCACATGGAAAGTGCAAGCCCTCCAAAAGCCTTCTCATGTAGGGGATGGCCTAGTGGACATAGTTTGAGCAATGTTTCTTGTGTCTCTATGAGTTTGCTCAGATATTTTGTACTTCGTTGAATGCGGTATTGTCTTGCTAAGGAGTATGCCAGCTCTTGCAAAGCTTGTGGATATTCTGCATGGCTCAGTGGACAAAGAAGAAGTCTGTTCTGCCTGATCTCAGTGGCCCAGTTGAGATGAGTGATACTGCCCCCTTGATCATAAGAAAGTTCAAAAGAAATTGCAAGATCATTCAAGGTCCTTGCATGACTTTCATGACCCAAGGGGCAAAAGTCTGATCTTGTGAGGTCAAATTCTATCTTTGTAGATGTAACTGCAAGATTTTGGAGGTGCCTTCCAAAGAGGAAAAGCTTGTATGAATAGTTCTCCAAAGCAAGTAGACAATCATGCCCATCTGGAACAATCTACACAAGATACATGTTTTCAATGATCTGAATAATATATAAGGCATACATAATGAGAAACTTACCAACACATCACTAGCTTTACATGTCAAGGATAGAACTGCAGGGCCAATTGATGGCTCCTGAATATCACCTATGGAATCAATATTAGGCAATATAACATCTGAAGTAAAATGAAATTTACAATGCCATGCATTTCCAGCTACCAGCAAAGTAGTCATGTTTACAACTACTGGATCACCAAGTAGTTGTTTGTTCCATTCAGAGGTAAGCTCTTCTGGGAGAATACAAACAGAGACTGTAAGGCTGACAGAAGGAGGTGTTGTGCTATGTGAGACAATAATACATAAGCAATTGTAACCACAACATCAAAAGTAATGTCCACTTACAAGAGAAAGGGATGATCCCATGTTATTGTCAGACCATCCTCTGACAGTTCACCAGGACATGTTATTTTAGACATATCACCTACAGTGCAAGTGACATGAATATCTTGTTTGAGGAGTGGTGATGAAAGAGCCAATTGACCAACTATATAAAAGAATGAGTACAGACTAATACCCAACATTCATTGAGAACCACCTGTGACTTGAAGAGTGATATCTTCAGGATTTTTATGTTTTGTCAGAAACATGGATGAAGATACAGGCTTGGGGAAAAGTGGTGGAGAGGGATGTAGTATGCAGATGTTCAGGTTACAAAGAGTTGGTAAAAGGATTGAAATGTCAGGCTATAAGTAGAGTGTTATGGAACAGCAAGGTCATTGGGGGATTGAGGCAAGGGTGAAAGAAGCAGTACAGATAAGGATTGGAGTAGAGATGGCAAATATACTAGGGTTGTGGACAGAGCGTCGGAGCAAGAGTACAAGGGCGATCAAATGGGACCAGAGCAGGACTTGGAAAAGAGGGCAGGGGGAAGACAGATAGCACAGGCAGGGACAACAGAGATGAGGCGATTTAAGAACGAAGGAGACTGCACATGAGACAACAGTTAATACGAGGTCATCGTCGGAAGTGGTGCAACAGCAGATAAGAGATCTGCACTACAAAATGGATCGGAGTACTCACAGAAAGCCGACCGGACAATTCAGGATGCAAGAGTAGATAACAGTACGACGGGGGAGGTGATTTAGAGCAACAAGACCGGGAGAAAGCGATATTGGCAATGAGACAAACTAGGACAAGGAGAGGGGGTCAGACAAGACACCAATGATGAGACGGGATTGACATACTCACAACGGACGGGAAGACCGCGACAGACAGTGCAGGAGCGAGATTGGGGAGCGGAATGTAGATAGGCGTAAAGGATGATGGAATGATGGTTTTACTATAGGGAAAGGCAATGTTGGAGGGCGGAGATCCACGACAGGGTGCAACAGTGTAGAAGACAGGAATGCAAAAGGAGGTTGACCACGGGAAGCGTTGAAAGGGATCGACAACGACTGAAGATCGGTGAACCGAAAAGGGCAGAGATCACACGAAACAAGAAGAGCTATGAGTAGAAAGAAAGCCAGGCCTCGAGGCCAACAAGATACTTGTTGATTCAGGCCGGGGGGATGGGTGGACGAGAGCCAGAGGATGTGGGAAGTGCGTTGGCGGCAGGAACGATGGAAAGGGCAAAAGGGTTACAAGGGTCTCGAGGAAAAGAAACAATAGATGCAGAAGGTATTATCGGTGCTCACGGGGGCGAGGCGGTAGACAATATTGATGCGCCTAGGCCGCCTAGTAGTATATGACACCTTTGACGGGAGTGGGCAGTCGGGCCAAACGGCCGAAAGAAGGTCGACCGATGACTAATATTTGCTACCGTCATAATGTGCTCTCGAGAGGTCGTAAACGAAAGACAAAACATCCTAGCCCATCCGACCAAAAAAAAAAAAAAGAAAAGCATATAGAGTCACAACTCGACACGGCTTGCATAAATCAACGAAGCTAATTTTTGAGCGTCCATTTCTTGGTCTCTCGGCACGAACGCACACGGGAACGGAAGCGGGTGTCTGTAGACCCTGCTGTTAGTCGCTCCGCGGATCGCATACAATAACACCCACGTCGTCACGCCCTTCATCCATTCAATATTCTCCGAACCCTCTGTTCTCTCGATTCTGAACAACGCTAGTATACACACCATTGCAGACCATAATGAAGCATCCGCCACATATCTTCCTGGACTGTCCCGCACTATGTCAGACGGACTGTGAACGATCGGGGGGAGGGATCCACGTACCAGATTCGACGCCCAAAGCCAAACGACCACGGGATAGTGTCCTCGTTGAGCGTGCCATCGTCCAGTAAAAATCGCTCCGGCATGAACGCCCCAGCGTTTGGATACTTTTTCTCGTCCTGCGACATCGCCCTGTGATGTCTGTCGTCGTATGCATACACTATCTGCAATGGCAACTTGCTTACCAAAGGTTGGCCAGGACAATCACACCTGTACAATCCATCAGTTTGAGCTGCTATGATCGACAATGCGCACCTACCTTTTGGAACGTGATATCCCTGATACACATCGTCTTCGGTGGTGGCGTGAGGTACACCTAGGCACGTCAACAAATCAAGAATCTGAATAGCAAATTTTGGACGCACCGAGCGGCGCTACCGGGCGCCACCTCATCGTCTCGCGCAACACTGCGTCCATGTATGGTAACGATGCACGATCTTCAAAATCTGGTAGCCGCTGCTGTCCAACCACGCGATCGATCTCTTCATGAGCACGACACTGAACCTCTGGGTGGTTCATCATGAGATAGACAAACATGAAAAGTGTGGAGCTAGTCTGTGACTCTCACGTCAGTCCGTGATCTCGATGGTGGAAAGAAGTAACACGAACTGTCTCGACGCTGGCTAGATATTCATTATCAGTGTGGATGAATGTCGCTAATAGAGAAGTCGGTTACCTGAATAGAGCGTTCCTGCGGAGTATTTAATCGCCCGGACGAGCTCCGGGTCCTTGGAATCGTCCTCGAGACGATAACGAGTGATCGCATCAGCCACCAAGGATGGTGCCGCGTTACCCTCCTCCTTTAACACCATGAGCCAGACACATGAGTGATCATTGAACTAAAGACATACGAGACGTCGTTTAGCCCATGCGTATGGTGCGTTCAATGCCTCTGATGTCAGCCGCCGACATTCGGCGGCCTTGGACTTGAATCCCATTCCTGGAACCCATGCCGGCAGCGTTTTAACTTGGACACAAACCGTCAACACACAAAAAAAGTGAAAGAGTAAATTTAGATGAAGCCCACCGAATGGAAATGCGGCACAGATTGCGGATATCTCAGGCGTGGCAATGGGGAAAAAGATCTCCCCTGCGCGCTGCATCGAAGTCCCCCATGGTTCCCTATCTCTTATGTCGTACCCATAGGTCACTGCCATGACCATGGTGGCTGAGAATCTGTGTATGAACGATCGGCATTGAGAAATGTCTAGGAGATCAGATAAACAAATTTGACGCGCACGTGGAAAAATGCGCCGCGTAGTGTGTCGGGTCGTCCAAGAGCTGGGTCACCATCTCATACGCATTCAACAGCTGCTTTGGGCGATATGTAAGCGCTGCGTTGGCGTTGAAAACTTGGTGCAACAATTTTCGGTATAACCTGAACCTCGGTCCGTACCGTGAGACAGAGGGTACCCAATCCCAGCCAAAACTTTTTTTTGCATGTCCGTTAGCGTGAATGATACAGGGGGAACGGCGAGACGCACAGTTCGGCGATTGAAGACACGGGACGATCAGAGTATTTCCGGGAGCGCTTGTCGAGCAACGCAGTAGCGACTTCTTCCGAGTTCAGAACGACGATTTCCTGGCCCAAAACGCGGGTGTAAATGATGTCGCCTGGATGTACATGGTCAAAACCGTATTCCAGCGGTGCTATGGACCGAAAAACATACCATATATCTTTGACCACGCTGTATATGTCAAGTAGGGTGCGTCTTTGTTCATGCCGAACACATTTCCAAGTAAGGGAATGGGCGTGGGGCCGGGTGGGAGTGGTAGACGGGCAGACAAGTAGGACTGTCGGAGCCGCCTCAGTACGCATCCAACGGCCAGTAATACAGCTGCGAGTCCGAGCCAAGATAGAGACATGACAGCCCAACCGAATTAGATGCGCCCGAGAGCGAGAGCGGTCGACGAGCGGACGTAGAGATGCCAAGATGATAGAATTCATTTCGAGCGTGCGTATTTATCGGGCTGACCATGGTGAGTAACGGAAACGCCATCATTTGGCCACTCCCGATAAGCTTGGTACCACATAATGATCCGTGCGATTGCTGAGCGGAACGAGAAGAGCAGGACATACTTTCTATGAGATAGTTCAATGACTGAACCGCCAGTTACCATGGCTACCGGGACAGATAGTACAAAGGCTTTTCCAAATACGGTCTATTATTGCATTGGCCTGTTTTCATAAAGAAAGTCAAAGTCAGTCAGCTGAGCCAGCATTTGGTTAGATTTTGAGAAGTGAAGGGATCATGGTCACGTGTTCGGTCGATGTTCCGGTGTCTTCTTCATCGTCCGTTTCGAACGACCATGACTTTGCCATACGGAATCGAAAAACGAGTCGCAGTTGCTGCGGTGCGGCGCGCATGTGCCTTGACGTCCTCCGTCTTCAACCATCTCGTCAAGAACGAGACTCTCACAAAGGGCGATAAGTCGCCTGTGACCGGTGAGTAACTTCGATCGCTAGATGATTACTATGCACAAGCTTGACATATGGCATCTCAGTGGGTGACTACGCCGCCCAGGCTGTTGTCAATACCATCCTCAGTCGAGCCTTTCCGGCAGATCCTATCGTTGGCGAGGAAGACGCCGCTGAACTGCGTCGAGAGGGCGGGGATGCACTCAGGAACCGGATCATCGCGCTCGCCAATGAGGCACTTACAGCCGATCTAAGGCCAGATGAGAGATCGGACTGGGGACTTGGCCCAGACCAGACACGGTCTCCCGATGAGCTCTTGGAAGCAATCGATCGTGGTAATGACCAAGGCGGTCGCGTCGGACGTGCGTCGTCGTCGATTGGTTCATGTGTGTAGCGAGTGCACTTGACGAATTGCTGTTCTGTAGGTCGATGGACGCTCGATCCCATCGATGGCACAAAGGGGTTCTTGCGGGGCGGACAGTATGCTGTGTGTCTGGCACTCATCATCGACGGGGATGTTGTTCTCGGTGTCATTGGCTGCCCAAATCTGCCAGTGAAGAGTGCTGATCCCGAAGGGCGCAAAGGTTGTATCTTCGTCGCCGTCAAAGGGCAAGGCGCTGAACAAGTACGTCAGAGATTGAGTGCTCGATTCTTCTGCTCACGTATATGTACAGACAACGCTCATGGGCGATCACTCGGTGCCGTTGAGGATCCCTCCCATTGAACCGGGTACGCTCAACTTTTTGGAATCTGTCGAGGCTGCGCATGCGGACCTCGCCTTCAATGAGAGACTCTCCCAAACACTGAATATCACGCGGGTCCCGACACGCATGGATAGTCAAGCAAAGTACGGTTGTTTAGCTAGAGGTGATGGCGGTGTCTACCTCAGAATGCCTATTGGAACTGGGTATCAGGAAAAGATCTGGGTGAGATATCCCCCATCGTTTTACTGTGCAATGTTCATCTGTTTGTCCACAGGACCATGCCTCGGGATCCTTGCTGGTGCAGGAATGTGGTGGTGTCATCACTGACTCACGAGGACAAGGGCTTGATTTTGGACTCGGACGAACTCTGGGGGAGAATTACGGTGTTATTGCGGCGGGAAAAGATGTCCATGGAGATGTCTTGGCTGCTATTCGACAAGCACGTGATTAAATCAACCAACCCTAACCCTATGTAGGGGTTGTTGCACGTGATGACAAGGTAACCCTAACCCTAGTTGTAAACTGTGATGTTATCTGTGCATCGCCACCGATAATATTTTTCTCGTTTTGACATTAACATGGATTCGAAAACATCCTGGTACGTTTGAGCATTTTTGTCTGGCATTTTTCGTCTGATGATTCACAGGGCCGACATTTTTTCTCTCGTCATGGTATATTATAATATCGACTCGCAAACGATCTCATCCGAGACAGGTCCTTTCATAGATCACTTTTTTATTCGTCAGTTTCATCCTTGGTGCTATCTACATCATACGAACCGTCTCGTCGTGCTTAGAGTGCATGAAAGTGTCGTATGTCGTCTTCTTTGCGTTGATTCCTGAACGACATGAACTTTGGCCATCGAACAGACTCGAACAACAGGGCATCACTCTTTCGCGAGAGGGTATCGCGGTCAAGACTCATAAACGACTTGACCGAGAATCTTACGTCGATGCGACGCAGAGGTGCGTACGCTTGCGTGACAGACCGGGACGAATTGTTGATGTTTGGTGACAGGGGTTTCGTCAAGGCACTTGGTGCAGCGACAGTTGGACCGGAAACTCACAAGCGTTCGTTCCTCCCACGCTCGCAGTCGGACGGGGACACGACGTGCGGCACGACAGCTGTGCAAAACGAGCATGAACACGAATGGCGTTTGTTTGGTCGGACGTTACGCGGGTCACACGCACACAGTGATGAGCTTAGGGAAAGGCACAGATCTTGATCCAGAGATTCAGAGTGCGCTTTTTTTTAGAGCTTTTGATATGCTCTATCTGTATGATTATTCGTGAAATGGAAAAATCGTCGTCAACGCTCGATCCATTGTTCTCGTGTCTCTCGATATGTGAAAAATCTTGTTGTAGTCGTACTTCTACTTTTCGAATCATATCATCTTGAATGTTGTCCGCAAGGTGAAACACGTTGCGAGCCAACTGACAATGAAGGAAAACTAGCGTCTTCTCGAATAATAAAGATCATGAATTGACCCACGGATTCCGTATGGCTATCCGGGGAGATTATGGCTGTGCTCTGTCGTTTCCCTGCTTGGGGGAACACAATCTATGGAAGAACGTTACCGGCCCCCAAAAAAAATTAGAGAAAAAGAGCATATTCCGGCCCAGGAGCCCATGGTTATTCTAGCTGTAGGCAAGGTAATCGATTTTTTGGTAACCAAACTAGCCCCTATCTAAACTTTCCCCCTTCGCCGTTTGGAGGTCAGTATTCATCGTTGACGACCAACGGAGACCACACTTTTCATGATGCGAAGTATCCAGGTTGAGTATAGATTTAATGCCGTACACCGATACAAGTCCAACGTGTTGGATTGGCTGCCCATCATATGGGTCTAACGGTCGGACAGATTGAGCTGACGGCGGTCTCGACGGCGACTTGTGCCCCACGACGCTCATTAACGAAGAAGTGGCCGAGCTCATGGAAAGACGAAGGGAAGCCGCTGCCTGCGACGGAGCGAGATCAAACGAACAACACCACATAGGCCTTATTCAAATGCCATACACAATCCCGTTCAGGGAGACCACGCTACTTCGCGGACAAGTGGTTAGATCAGAGGAACCCCAAGGGTTGAATAGCTATGTAGGTAAGTCGCATACAACTGTTTGGCCGCATAGCAGATTTGAGAGGGGTTGACAAGACACTGTACATGACTGTACCTGCATCCTTTCTTCAATGTCTAGAAGATCCAATGTCAGACTAGACTAACGTAGACGAAGCGTTGATCATATACATACTTGAGGCGATCAAAACGGAAATCGATGTCCCTGCCAGGGAAAACATGACGAAGGTGTCAAAGGAGAGGGAATTCGAGAAGGAACAAGTGCACGAGCAGGAGATCCGCCCGTGTGGTATCCTGAATGCTTAGACGCACAAAAAAACTCGAGAAGTCGGTGATAACATGGTTTGCTACGCTGTATCACCAGGCTTCTCTAGCCAGTCCCCATCCACTAAACGAAATATCTTCCGGCTGATGTCTACAGACCTCAGACTAGAGGCAGGTCTGATATTATTGCGGAGAAAATGCCAGATATCACCAACTGGAATCTCCCGGTAGGGGAAGGAACGTTTTCTCAGCCTGACTCGAAGTGATTGTAGACCAGTTATGGATCCTACACCATCCAGTGCCGAGAGAACTGTCTATAAAATAGTCAAGTGTTAAGTTCGGATGCTAGACCCAATACATTCAGCTCACATCGAAATTTTCGACTTGGAGTGTAAGCGAGCGAAGGGAAGGGAGAATTTGCCCCCCAGAATGATCGTGCAACATGTCCCAGACGGCACCAGGGAACGGAACAGCAAGGGGAACCCACAGAACCTCAACGGATTCCGGCGCTCGCATGAGCAGCTCAGTCACCCGGTCAATGTGTCTTTCATCGGCCCGGTATGGGGATTTCCCATAATAGATGCGGAGTTCTGTGAGAGAAGATTGGGGGAGCCAGTCGACCTGATCTAGATCTAGAGGATCAGCGATAAGAGTGCGCAGATACTGAGGATCTATAGCCAGAAAGGCTTGGATTGGTCCAGTGGAGTCGGTCACTCTAAGGTAGGCTATCCTGAGCTTCGATTTCACCCGAGGCCCATCGTCTGCAGGGTCTTGTAGCAATCGGCACTCGTCAAAATGTAATTCTTCGAGATCTTTCAAAGCCTCAATGGCAGTCCAATGCTCTGCATCGACATCGCTCCGCCAAAACTTGAGCTGACGAATATGCTTCATGTGTGCCATCCCAGCGACGTACTTTTTGATGAACAGTTGAGTTGCCCATGAGCCATCGCCTCCCAGATTCCAATTGGTAAAGTAGCAGGCTTTGACTTTTGAGGCAAGAGCAAGGGCAAGGGGTCGCTTTGTAGCGAGCTGCGTGCATAATGTAGCCCCGCGCAATGCCCTATTTGGAGTGGCACCACGATAGCCTGTGGCAGGCGCATCGTATACAGAGCCAGAAAATACGATGCGTTCAAAAATGCGAGGAAGGCAATAGTTGGCGAAGAGTCTGCACACAGAAGAAAGATGAGTGAACATTTGGTCTTGTTCAGGGGAAAGGAATCCAGTAGGTGGGGCAATATATTCAAAGATTTCAAAGTATATTTCATTCGGTATGATAGGTAGAAATCGATCCATGTTCCGTCGCTCTGGGGCTAGCAAAAACAAATGTTGTTTCGGATGTGAAGAACCAGTAGGCGAGACAACGACTTACTAGACCATTGAAAGAGCGACATTACTGCAGCACCGTAAAACGAGTGAGTGTATAGGCTGTACTAGACACTCTTGCAGTGTTGTACAAAGCTGTAAAATTGACATTAAAACTTGAAATGAAGTGCACGACAAGACTCACATGACATGCAAGTATGAACGAAGCAACAAGTGAATAGCATGTGTCAGCACAGGAGGCTGTTGCTCCTCAACTGCTATCTCTCATCGTCGTCAAGACATCTTTCTGGCTGTAGACATATGAATAACAGTGAGCAGAAATTGCAAGTGGAGATCAAAAAAATGTGACAAAGTCATTTAAGAAGAAGTTTACCGTGCAAAAGCGTTGTCAAAACGGTGGATGAATTCATCTCCAAATTCACCCCCACCCCGTGCCGGTTGAGTTGGGAGGTATCCCAGTAGGAATTGGAGCTAGAGGAGGTCGCAGGGCAAAAGGAAAAGCATATTCTGCGACTTCAGCTGGTGCGCCGCAGATTTTTTTGATGGTTACTAGTTGACCAAGATGTGATTTGCAGGTGTTCATGGCCAAGTATTCCGGACGGTCTAAAACTTTTCAAGGTCGAGTCTTTTTTCCATGAATGATGCATATGTGATGCGTGGGTCACTCGACGAGCACGGGGACGCCCCGTCAAGCCTGAAACTGGCCAACGTAGAGCGCGCATTCGTATTCCCTGCATAACACCGTCAACGTTGCTTGTCCCGCGTATCCTCGGCCATAGAGGTCGCCTCTGTGCACGATGGGTCCCGATCTACCACATTCGCTCAGAAGGACAATCATGACCTTTCGGGCTCATGTTCTTGTTAGTCTGGGTGTTTCTTCGGAAAGATCGTTTAGAGGTATCTCGCGCTAGTCAAACCCACTGGAGGATGTCTCGGTGGTACCTCAACGCTCAGAATCAGGGCTCACATGTACACAAGTGGGTGTGTTGCAGATGAGACTCTTAGTGTTGATGTGCACACCTACTAGAGTGTGCCTGCGACACGCGCCTGTCTACACCGTGTCATGTATAGTCCGAACACATTTCCCCGGACACGTTCCTATCTGTCAATATGGCGTTGCACGTTGGCCCGCGCATGTCGAGTGCCAGGTTGTCACCAGATATCGCCCCCATTGGGTAGTACGTGAGCGCTTGAGCACTGGGCGGTCCCGCATCGAGGGCTAAAAATTCTGCGGATGGTCATTCCTCCGCCATGGGTCTCTCTAGTAGCGTTCTGCCAATAACATGCATGGAAGAGAATGATCTGGACACAGGACAAAGGTCATCGCTCTGGCCACGGACAACACGTCGCGAGAACAGATTTAACAGCCGATCATACGATACCTGACTGGGGCAGCGATCTCAGCGACCCCCCTTATTCAGATGCTGATACCGCAAGCATACCCGACGGGGACCACAACATCACCCGCCTCACGATCCGCTTGCCGCTCCTTATCATTAGGCTACTCTCAAGAAGTCTCCTTTGCAAATGTGGCAACAAGCGATGTAACCCCAAGGGCCGCCGATGAAAAACGTACGGCCTGTGTCGGGGATTTCACCGATGGACCCAACGGATGCGGTCTGACTGTCCTACAGGGCATTTTTAGTGTGACTGCGCACGACCCTTTCCTTTGTTGATGCCCTGACCGCACATACTCGTTAGAATTGCTCAAGCGACCCCATCACCCGTGTCGTCGAGACGGTCCCTCACATTAGAAAAGGCGAACTTGTTACGATACATATCCGAAGACCACGAGAGGGTTAGCGGCCCACTTTGATTGGGTAAGGGTACTTATGACTCCGAGCTAACCCACTATGAATTGTCCTAAAAGCCTGTCTCGCAGCTCGCTAGGCACCGTCCTAGATTCTTGATGCAGTCCTTAGATTCGCGCGGCAACGGTCGTGTGGAGCCTCTCTTCCCTGTCAAATTGTATTCCGTGTGCGGAGATGCATCGCTGGAAGACACTTAAGGGGCGTTGGGCGTGGGTATATTGAATGACATGGCAGGAACAGGATTCAGTGCTCGAGAAGGCATCGGAAAATGCTGAGACTGGGGTTGAGACGGCACATGCCGAAACCAAGTGTCACTCTTGGCGTCATTCGGGGCACGGCTCTGGCGGTTCGACAAGGGCCAGCTTCTGTACCTCCGCGTGAAGTTGCATGCGGGCGGGATGTTTTACTCCGTAGGAGAGCATTCGACGGCCGTGGACTGCTATGTCAGTCCTGCCCTGTAGTTTGCGCGAATCAACTCGTCGAACTTGGATCGTCAGTTGGTAACGCCGGTCGGTCGATGATTTCGGTTGTGGACGTGTGTCGTTGAGAGTCTGAGGCTCGCGGCAGTCTCCTTCAGTGCGAACCACTACTGGCGTCGCTTACTTCTCAGTTGCTATCTACTTCTTACACACCATGCAGACAAAATCTCAGAGAAAAATTCAGTCGGTTCAGGATTCTAGTCACTGGTTGGGCCAACGCAGGCAAGACAACAATTCTCAAAGGAATGTGCGACTCTACAGAAGATCCGGTGTTATACGACGGTCGGGGGAGAGAAGTTGTTCCCTTCGCTTTTCACACCATAGAGCACTAATGGCATATAATCAAGTTGATCGTGCACAGATCCAAGAATCTTTGGAAATGAGCGCAGCTGCACATCTCACACGCAGGCATGAGCATACCGTCAACGAGAAAATATTTGTCAACGAAGGTATGTGAGCAGGGTATAAGGGCTCGGCTTTGCGGATTGGGGCAATCGCAGTTGAACAGGTCAGTTTACATAGTTGGCCACAATGTCTGTCCATTACGGTCGTGTTGCTCGGGATTTGCGTGGTGTCGAATGGCGTCAGTTTCAAATTCCTGTTCTACGAACTGGTCACTAGACTAGACTTCGGACCGCAGTGACGGAGCACAACCGCAGTTAAATTTAATATTCCTCTCGTGACTGGGTATTAAATTTTCAATCTCTTTGACCTTTGGCCCCTTACCGTTATCTAGAACACTGTGGCACCTCCGGCCTGCTCGTTACCACGCCCGCACGGTCACCTTACGCGTCCCACACACCTTAGTCGTGTCTCTTAAACCGCTCGTGTCCTGCCCAGAATTCGTCCATCTGTCTCCATTGCAGCACGAACACGCGCCCGCCCGTACCGCTTCATTTGCGCTGCCTACCTGCCCGGACCACCTTACGAACCCCCTCTCGCTCTGTCCATCCCCCCTCTCTGTGTTCATGCCCGCTCTTCCGCACATTCCTTACATTTGCACCCCAAGGCCTCACCTTTCGTTCATACCACACTCACCCAACCGCCGTTTTGCACCACTTGCTCACATGCCTCTTCGCGTTTCATCGACCCAGACGGCATCGCCGATCGCTCATACCACATCTATCCTGTTCGTGCTCACTCCGTCGCATCACACCGCTCGTGCATTACCGGCCGTTCGCACCACCCGTTCGCACCCCGTCCACCACCCATCCCCCTGCATCGGCAGGGAGCATGAACACTCGCTCACGCTGTACCAAGCCGTGACAGAAGGCGCTTGTTCGCACCCCACCCACCCATGAACCGCGGCCCAAGTCTAAGCCCTGCACATCACGAAAATTGGACCGTCACCGTCACTGCCACTGGTACCCAACTACTTCTCCGGGGAACGACGTTCCGCTTCGGGCTATCCCGGAATCCTGGCTTGTGATGCAGGGTTCCTGACTAGGGTTACCAAACGTTGGTATCGCAAGTAACTTTCATGCTAACCCGAGTGACCCCTCAAGCCCACACGCATGCTCACAACAAGTCAGGCTGAATCCACATGATAAGAGGTGCATAAAGATCCGGACAAAAGAAAGTTCATTCAAACAGTCCAACATTTGCGAGGTCGTGCTGTGGCATGTTTGCCATCTTCATTGCATATTCACGACCGCTACTTCCGGTAATACTTTATTTCTGCATCTCCTGCTTGGACTCTCCTGCACTCACTTGACTCCCCACGTTGTCCAGTATGATTGTAACCTAAACTATATAGTACATTCTCGAGTCCTAACACACACCACCGATATATTGTTCATTGTCACACCAAATCGATACCAGTATCATCACAGCGAACCTCTTCGATTCTCTCACTCATCTCCAAGTCGTTACCCTGATCCTCGCCACCATTCCGAATATTGTCCGCAAACATGATTGTGCTCACAGCTGCATCATGCCCGGATCTCCGAGACGTCAATCCAAATCCAGCGTCAGTGTTGCCTCCATGCCTCTCATGCTGAGCATCCCGTGGATAAAGCTTTCGTAAGTTGAAGATAAACCGTGGGACAAGCGAAACAGGAAGTATGTTTTGCAGTATCCCAACAAATATAATCCATCCACCTGAAAAAAGGTTCGTGTCTTCCACCAAGGCTATGATTGCACCCGTCATAATTCTGTCCAAATAATTCATGGTCAATTTTACAGCAACGAAATCAGAGAGAAAAGGGGGAAACAGGTTGTGGACATACACAATGAAGTAAAGCATGCCTTCTCTTACAAGAAGGATCATGTAGTGATTGAATTGAAACTGCTTTATTGTATTGTGCACTCTTAGCAATTCTTTGATGATTTGTGTAGCAATAAGCGGACACATTGCTATGCCCTGAACAAGCTGGGTTCCATATGCAACAATAATGTGTATTCAAGGATTTGAGCAACAGCCACTACACGACCATAATGAGTGTTGTATATCAGTAGATTGGCAGTAAAATGGTACCTTCACATACTTTGGCACATAACACCCCTACTGCATAAAACATAATTCACCAGAAACAGAACAGCCTCGATGCTATAGAGCATGAGGAGCACTCGAAGGACAAACTTTGACTGAGAGCATATTGCTGACACACAAAGGATCATCACCACTATTTGTATGTGTCAATAAGTAATTTTATTGGATACAAACCTAAACTCTCTCACATTCTACAGCACAAATGAAAATGTAGAAGGCCTATGCACCAAAGATATAAACTATTTCACCTAGAGCCCTATTAATATAAACATTGGAGGCATTGAATACATGTGTTCACATCTGTTTTTAAATTACAGCTGCTAAGAAACATCATATTGATTTAGTTGAGTGCTGAATACATATGTCCAAAAGTAGTTTGAATCTTTTTTAATGCACTCACAGATGAATAGTGGATAGCAAATCACCTTTTCAGAGCCAGGAAAAAAGGAACTTCCTCCTTAAGTCAAGCTTTGTCATTCAGAGAAACCTTTAATTTAAAAAGTAGAACTGACAAATGGAATACATGCTATGAATTAGTCAATATCAAATGAAGAATGTTATAGTAAGTAGAGTAGACATACGCAACATAACATTGCCCGAAGTAACGAACCTAAATGTTATTCAAATGTTATTTGTGTAATTCCAAGTATAGGATACATACCAGAACAAACAGTGTGGATACCCATGTCCAGGGCTTTCCTTGTAGTCATGTCAGTTATATCTATCATTAGTGTGAACCATGAGTTACTAACCCATATATATTCTACCTAAGAATTGTTGATTGGTTAGATTACTTGCGTATTGCGTAAACAAACACAAGGAATACCTCGTGCGGGAAAGTGAGGACTGAGCAGTATTAGCTCGGCGGAAGTATACATGTACACACATTACTTACTGTAGTCATATCCGACAGCAACAATGGTTACGACTATCGTGTCAATGAGGTAGGATAGTGGCAGGTTTTGAAGGATACGTACGATTTGTATAGTCATTCTGTTTGATGTACGTGACAGCAGACTGCAGAGCAGAGGACATAAGGTCGAGATAGAGGACAGGTGGAGCAATACGAGATAGTGAGTCCATGGATGGGCGCACCATGCGCATTTATGGTCCCGCAGTATTATGGTCCCGCAGTATAGAACTGAAGTTAGTGGAGATAGCGGTGATTAAAACCTAGTATTATTAGAATACAAAGAGCGTGATCGGGCATGATTAGAGTATAATTTACCACCTTCTGGTTGAACTTCTGATGATCTGATGCTGAGTACAGCAATTTTGCCAATGACGGAATATCTGCACATGATATTGAAAAATGGTATGATAACTTGCGTAGCAAATGGAGGGCAGAGATCGCGCCTAAAGATTCAAACGTTCACAGTTCACATCTGTTTCAAAGCCCCAAAGGGTGAAAAGCCCAGTTGCGACTCAAATGCGGAGCTGAATCCCAATGCGCTGCACAGGAATTAATGGAACTATGACGTGCTGTCCTGATAAAATGGTAGCAGACGTTGTACTGGCTTGTGCAAATGAGTGTTAGTTAATCCGCAGTGGCCCCGTTAAGTCACTCGTAATTCAAGACTCCGTCAGCTGGTGCGGATACCCACCAGTATGGAAAGCAGGAGCACCGTGCTCTACTGGATCAAACTTTCAGTCATGTGGCAATCTCGATTAGTATAGATGACCAAAAAGACCTCGAAAACTGTTCTGGAAAAATGTTCATATTACAGCGAGTGAAGTGATTGTCTGCGTTCCGCAGATGCTGGTAATCGATAGAGTGGTCGGTGGAAAGTGCGGTGACGCGGATATTGAGGGTGAGCGTACCCCAGCGAACGGTAGCGCGTTGATTGAGGGGAGAGAATGTGTCGATGCATGAGCGATCGACGACGGCAGTTGATGAAAATCATCAGCGTACCCCAGGCGACAGTGGCGACGCACCAAGGATATTCCGCGCGCCACCAGCACCGCCAGCGCTTCCTGATCCACCTGATGGGGCCGCAGATGGAAGGGACAGACCCTGAAACGCCAAGCTCGAGGGGGAGTCAAGAGAGTCGAGCGGACCGAGAAGGATCGCACAAGGCGCGCGTACTGGGGTCAACACAGACGCGTCGGAAGCATGGTGGAGTGACAAGGACGCCTGAACAAGGCCGAAAAAGCCTCTACACGATGTCAGCGAGAGGCTAGAGCGCGAGGTGGAGAGTTACTCACTTGGAACACGCAGCGATAGGCCAGACGACTCGGACGGCGAAATGGCTACGCACGACGACTCACCAAGTGCCATAGAACGTCCAGAAGGCGACTGCGGCGAGCGCGTCGACGGACCGAGCGCGCAGCGTCCAGATAGACGTCCCGATGGCCAGGAGGGCGAACAGAGCCGGAAGAGCAAGTCGGGAAGCATCGAGGGCGGCCAAACACGCTGGATCAATGCAGATGGCGTACAAGGACAGCCAGGATGCGGCGGAGGCAATTGCTTCGCGAGTACGAACTTGCAGAGTCGGAATCGAGCCCTACTAGATGATTGGGGCGGACTACCCGAACCGCGGGACACTAAGCGCGGTTAGGCAAGAGCGATTGTGGCAGTGACTCGCCACGGCAGACAGTACCAGGGACGGCGGTGCGGATGGAGGAGGATGGAGTGAGAGCATTGTCACAAGGCTGGCGGTCGTGATGATGCATACCAAGTTGTTTTATGGCACTTTGATCGCTCTGCGAAAAACTCAGCTCCACCCTAGAATTGAGTACTGCCAGTACTGCCCGGCCAGCTTGTTCAGTGGAGCAACCCCCCAGTATAGGAAATATGTATGATTGTAGTGATCTGGTCTGTGCACTCCGACCTTTGCCGACACCATAGGTACGCTCGACAAGACCTGTTTGATTCCAAAGTTTGACGCGCGTTCGATTGTCCGTTTGCAGATGGTGTCATTGATGCGGAAATGATGAAAATGAGTCTTTTTATGAACTGGATAGATGTATCGACGGTTGGCCATTGTACTGTCTGGTGAAACACGCTCGACAAGAACGAGCTATACTAATAGCTAACTAACAGTTTGTTTATTACAGTAAATTGGAGGTGTCGAACGCGCAGGCAAGTAACATAATAATGGTACGTCTTGTCTTCCATAGATCATTTTTTTCATTGGTCGCTTTCATCCTCGGTGATCTCTACATCGTACGAACCGTCTCGTCGTGCTTCGAGTGCATGAAAGCGTCGTATGTCGTCGTCTTTTGCGTTGATTCTTGAATGACGTGAACCTTGGCCATCGAATAGACCCGAACAACAGGGCATCACTATCTCGTGCGAGGGTATCGCGGTCAAGACCCACAAATGATTTGAACGAGAGTCTTACGTCGATGCGACGCAGAGGTGCGTATGCTCGTGTGACAAGCTGACGGGGGTTTCGTCAAGGCACTTGGTGCAGCGACAGTTAAACCGGAAACGCACAAGCGTTCGTTCCTGCCACATCCGCAGTCCGACGGGGACACGACGTGCAGCACGACAGCTGTGCGAAACGAGCATGAACACAAATGTTTGGTCGGACATTACACAGGTCACACGCGCACAGTGATGAGGGCACAGATCTTGATCCGGAGATTCAGAGTGCGCTTTTTTTTTTTAGAGTTTTTGATCGGCTTCATCTGTATGATTATTCGCGAAACGATTTGCAGTGGAACATCGTCAACGCTCGATCCCGGTCATAAACGTGTTCTCTAGCCCGTCCACCTCCACGTCCATGCGCGCACTCTCGCCCGCCTCTCGCCGGTCCATCCGCGTCGCGGCTCGCCTTGCCCTCTTGGCATCCCTCTTCAGCATCTTTCGTGACAATGGGTGACTCCTAGCAGCAGCCTCTTCGTACGCTGACAGATCCTTGGCCCGCCGCAACCGTTTTGGTGTACGCTCTGATGACGAATCCGGCAACAAGCGTGCTTTAGACCCAGGTCCAGGTTCAGATTCAGGACCCAGCGAATGTGATCGTTTGACTGGTAACTGCACGGTACTGTCATCCGCCATCATCAACACCTCATCCAGGGCGGTGTCGTCATGCATCACGACCTCTTCCACCTGTGTGTCCTCCGATGCGAATGCACCCATGTCAGCAGCGGTAAACAGACCTGCTAGCTCAAACGGTTTGGAGAACTCGCTGAGGATCTGGGCTTGACCGACAGTTTCCGCACCGGGGGCAATGGAGGTAGAAGCGGCGCCATTCGCCACGCTCGGGATCGTGGACGGTATCTGGGATGGGTGGATCGATGGCGGGACTGAAAAGTAGGGAATCTTTTGGTGGTTCCAATCCGTCAGTACCTGTCGCGCGGCGGAGAGAACATCGGGCGTGCCACCCTAGTAGGCGTCATGTCAACAGCACCCTGCGAGAGATCGAGATGCAAGCGAAAAATCACCTTGTGGAGTCTTCCACTGCTGAGCGCTAGCATGGTCAGAAACTCGAGCGTACTCGAGAACTCTGGGAGTCCGTAGATTTTTTGTAGTGTTGTGTGTTCTGTTCGAGAAACAATTTCTTCCACTGAACGACAATGTTGGAAAAGTATACGAGAAGGGCGAGGAAGATGGCGATTCACCGACAGCAATTGGATCCTCGATATCCTCGACTTTCACCACGTTCCGGAGTAATATACTGCCTTTTTGTCGTTGACTACCCGCACCGTCGTCCTCTTCGTCATCGAACACTACTCCGGGAGAGTCGATTATCTTGAGACCACGTTCGAGTTGAACTGTCTGCAGGTCCCTGGTATGTCCCGGTTGGGCTGCCACTGCGCATACCTAGCCAAAGAAAGAAAAAGAGAAAGGCATGTATGGAAAGATGATGGGCCGATAAGGGCCGAGAACGGACCTTGGATCTCTTCAGCGAGTTGATCAGACTGCTCTTACCCACATTCGGGAACCCAACGACGCCGACTGTCACGCTTTGCCCTGCGCTCGGTCTGTACGCTTTCAAGAGCCGAAGTAGCGCTGGTGCCGTCGCACAAGATAAATTTGTTCTTTGATGGGAAGCGGCTGAACGGAAAGGGAGCGTCGGGGTGTAATGTCGAAGGTACCGCAACCACTGCTGTGCGTTCTCTCTCGGTACAAGATCTAAAGCACATGTCAAACCGAACGACGTCCCCAAATCATCCAAAAGGGTGGCACCCACGTACCTATTTTATTCAAGACAAACACGAGCTTCTTCCCCTCACTCTCCCGTCTCCTGACCTCTTCTTCGACGAGTCGACTACGACACCCATCTGGATCACGCGCATCGATAACGAGGATGACAATATCGCTTTCGTCAATGACCTTGTGTAGCGCGCGGATGTAATGACGTCGAATCTGTTCCTTGGTTTTCTGAGTGGGGGACACAGGGGTGAATCCATCGGATGGCTGCCCTCGGTCAATCGAGGCGGCCAGCTGTGCGAGTGAAGATAGTGTAGGCTCGGACGCCATGGTAGAATCTGGATCTGTGAGCGCAGGCTGCTGCTAGTCGGGGCTAGACCGTTCAGCTGAAATACGCGGTATCGTATCACAATAGGACTTGCCGGGTGTGCTTTTTGTTTCTCTGCATTTCGGATTTTGAGATCGGGCAGCTTTGGGACGCCTGGATCTTTCTTCAGCCCTGGAGAGAGATTTTAGGGAGGTCGGGGGATGCGCTCGGTGGAGCTTTCAGTGACACACTTGGTCTATGTGAGATGAAGGACTTGCGTGCTTCTGAACAGTCATCAAGGTGTGCACCAAGTAACAAGAAAGACCACGTCATGACGTACTCTTCCTGCCCATTGTTGTGGTAAGAAACAAGACTACTTCACCGCCACTCCGCTCGCTCTCTTCTTCTTACAACACCCATCTCATTCATGATCATCAGCGAATCTTGGACGTCAGGATTCATTATTCCTTGCAAAAAAAAACCGGCCGCACAGTGTCAATATCACACAGACCGGTAATTCTGACTCCGAGTCAACGTGTCCTTCACCTGCCACATCTCCCTTTTTTTCGTATCTCACAGACTGAAAATGGATGCGACTGTCTTGTTATCAGAATGAAACATATCTGTGACGCGGAAATCATGCAAATGCATTGTAAAAACGGCGGTCGGTGAACTCGCTTGTACAATTCCGAGTTCTTCGCCCCCATGCCACGTCGGAGTCGGGAGGTGCTTCGGAGGGAAAAAGATATACTGGTGGAGGTCGTGAGTCAGAAGATGCATTTCTGCCACTATAGCAGGTACGCATGCATTTCTTTGGTAGCGGTTGATTGACCGAGGGTGTTTACGAGCACTAAGGGTGAGGTTTGAGAGGCAATCGGGTTGATCTTGTTCTCAAGCTTGCATTTTACCCCAATGACCAGAGGAGGAGCAGGATGAATGCAATCCTGCTTTCTTGATGAACTTGACGCTCGGAAGCTACGATAAATCTAGGCAGGAATCCGTCGTCTAGTCTTTTCGTGTGTCCTTGACTATGTCTGAGACCGAATCTTTTCATGGATGATGTGTGGGCTACCCGACGAGTGCGACAAAGACGCCCTTCGGAGCTGCTTGAATAAAGTCTGATTCGGATGATCAACTTATTCGGTTTTATACTCAAGTGCTCAACACCCAACCTTCTTTGCCCCGTTGTCCTCCCACTCGCTCTACTATCTCAGTCTGTCCCATCTCCATCTTGCTCTGTCTTTGCTCCGTCAGTAGAGCAACGCTCATCCGAGCCTTTTGATTTTGCCTACACTCTCGTATCATTGTATCATCTATCGTCTCGTCTTGTCTACACGAGTGTACGGCGGGCGCTCCCTTTCAACCCCCTCTCTGTCTCTGTCATTTCCTTTCCTTATCCTTCTCTCGTAGCTCTCGCGATTCTTCTCTCGACATCCAACTCTTGTCGTTCGACTATCTAGAACATTCAACCGCCTCCGCAATCAGTATCTGTTCGCCTCCCACCTTCTTCCATCTTCAACCGCTTGTCCCATCCAGTCCTTCCTGTTCTATCCCATCTAATTCTCCGCGCCCAAGTTTTGGTCACCGTCTCAAGCCTTCCTCCGATTACTTCCTACCCCGTGTTCCTAAGATCGCTCTTGCCTGCTATTCCATACTTGGTCCCTTCCGTACTCTTTTCCACACCATAGGGACAAACCCTACTTTGTTTCTGGTAGGTCATCCCACAACGCAATCGGCGTCGATCCCTCATCAGCTTTGCTGCCGCCTGCTGCCCCTCGATTTGTTTTCCCTCCTCTCGTATAGCCCTCCAATTTTGCGCTTATTTCTGCTCTCTCACCATCCCGTCTTCCAGTGAGTTACAAATTCTGCTTGTAGGCTTCAGCCCTTCCCATGTCAACTTCACCCCAGTTCTCTTGCTTGAAGTCTGCCTAATCCCGATCGTCTCTTCTGTCACATTTCGCTCCAGTGTTTTTGTCTCGCTATCTCTATCGTGGTCTGCTCTGTTGTCCGTAAGTTATATGACATCCGGCCAAACGTTGATCTTTCACTTATTCCGCACTAGTCTTGTCTGAATTTTCTGCACGATATCCTTTTCTCCATTTTTCCATCCAAGCTATCACCCAGTTTATCGTCTTCGCACACCTGCCTTCACAGCTCCACTCCCATCCTAAAACTCTCGCCCACTCCCGATAGCTGCCCACTCGTCCCAACTTACCTTCCTGCCCTACCTTGTCGCTCTACATTAACCACCAAACCGAATACCTCTCCTACAGTGTCGTTACACCTGTATTGCTACTTGTCCAATTACTGTCCATCAAAATCACCCCTAAGACACCTTTGATTATTCCCAGCCTCTTACTTCCCTTTTTGTGCTGTCCCAGGCACTCCACTTAGTGTTCAACAAGTTCTTACCCCTTCTTACCATACAACCTTGTTGCATTTGTTGCTCAGATATTTTGAGCCCTTGTCCAGTTATCTGGATTCCAGAGATTTCCTGACTCTCCTTCCTGATATTACTTCAATGGGTTCAAAAAATCCTGATGACATCATCTTCCAGGTCACAGGTAGTCTTCTTGACTCTCTTCTGAGCTCACAAATACTCACTTGCTTTGTTAAGTTGGTCAATTGACCCTTTCATCTCAATTGGCCAGACAAGATATTTGTGTCACTGTTGCAATTGGTGATCTGTCTAAAATAACATGCTCTGGTGAAATATCAGACAATGGGCTGATAGTAACATGGAATCACCCATTCCTTTTGTAAATATCATTCCATATATTTAACATCCTATATATTTGTTCATCATTTCTGTTATAGCACAGCATCTCTCTCTACTGTTGTCAAGCTTGCTATTTGGATTCTTTCCAGGGAGTTTACCCTTGGATGGACCAAAAAACCCTTGGGTGATCCAATGGTTACAAATTTGGCCACCTTGTTGAACTCTGACAATAAATGGAAATGTAGGTTCTACTCCATGTCCTTGATCAGGTTACTAATAGTTTACTAGATGATGTATCTGGGCTATCAGCTGGCCCTGCAGTTTTGTCTATAATATGCAAGGCCAGTAATGGATCAGTAAGTTCTATAGTACATTACATGCCTAGTTTACAAACAACTAAATACATATATGCATCAGATTGCATCAGATGGACATGACTGCCTCTCTATTCTGGAGGACTATTCAAACAAGCTTTATAACCAAAGACACATCACAGCTTGTACTGCCACAGAAATTGAGGTGGAACTAGCAAGATTGGATTTATGCCCCATAGGTCATAAATACCACACCACCATCTTAAATGATCTAGGAGTTGCTCTTAGTACTCATTATGATCAATTGGGCAATATTGCAGACCTCAATAGATCCATTGAAATCAAACAAGCTAGGCTTGATCTTTGTCCACTAGGCCACCCAGAACACATTCAGGCTCTTCAAGAACTTACACTATCTTTAAGAAGACACTACAATATTCAAAAAGATCCAAAAGACTTGGAGAGAGTCATAGAGATGCAACAAGGATGGCTTGATCTCTGTCCTTCTGGGCACCCAAGCCATACAATGGCTCTTGCAGAAT
>JBBPKO010000323.1:0-10909 GCA_038089295.1 Xerocomus amazonicus
CGAGATGAAAAGAGACTACTCTTGGTGAGTAGGAGTTGGAGACCTTATGATGGCCTGGAGCGAAATCCAGTGAATGCCTAAGGGTTACTGGGACTTCCATATGAAATCTCAAGTGAACAAGACTAGGGTTGCCAGTTGAGTTCAGCCTGTTTATATATTATCGGTATCTATGCACAGACCAAGCTGTGTTAGATTAATTAAGGTTCTAGTAAATGATGACAAAGGTACTGCATATTAATGCTATTAGATACAGTAAGGTATTGGAAATGTCTATTGGAAATACTAATAGAGATGACACATTGTCATGAGTAAGAATACTGAAACAGAAAGAGAAAGTAGTCATGAGTCATCCATATCATACCTGAGAGAAAACAGCCATTGGCTATTCTCTTAATATCCTGCTGCAGAGATATGTAAGTGCCATCCTATTGGTTGGCTGATATAGTGTATTGGTAATCCAGGTACTAGAGAGACTAATGCGATTAGTGGAGCACTTGCTGTGATCTGTGGATTCCCACAGAGTTGAGGGTATGGATATAATCAGTAAGCAACAATGGGTAAAGGGTTCAGAATATCATCAAGGGATGATGACCATTGGCTTGGAGCTTCTAGTCATTAGTGATCAGGGGTTGAGCAAGTATTGCTATAGGCTGGGACTACTAGATGATCAGTCAGCCTTGCGATGAGAGTGACTAATGCTATAGGCTAGAAAGCCATAGAAGAAAAGAAGTCAAGTGATGTCATAGATACATCATCGAGTCTGGACTTGACATCAAATGATATCACGACTGATGTCAGAGTTCTGGACTCAGTCAGACAATGATGGAATCATGCTGATGATATCCTGGGTCTGGACTGTCTTATCTAATGATGTCAGGTGACCGGTTATGTGATGATGAAAGGTGAAGAGTCACAAAACAAAGGGGTATTAGGGCTAGGACCTAGTGATCTGTCCTAATGCTTGACTGCTGGGGTTTGCTAGTCAGAGGCTAGCCCTGGTGGTATCATAGAAAGAAATGAAAAATGCATAGAAAATGCCCATTTTCATAACAAATATCTCTCAAGATCAATGGAATGCCCTCCTAGGGGCAGTAAATAACTCGAACCAAAGAATACAGGACTTAGAACAACAGAGAGAATCCCTTGAATCCACTCTTCTAAGGACCAATACATTATTAGAGGAAGCAAATGAACATGCCCAACAGGCTGACCAGCATACTCATGAGATGCTCAGCTTGGCAATGTGGGCACAAAACATGGCATCACCCTTGCTTGGTGGAGCTAATATGAAAGTGGAAATATTCCTCAATCTGGGGACATACGATGGGTCCCTGGGTAGATTCGAGGAGTGGTGGATGAAACTAAAGGCCTGGATGGATTGCAATCCAAGGCAGTTTACTATGAAAGACTCAGATGGGGATGAGGTACCCCATGGACTTAATCAGGCATATGCTATGCTCGCTCGAATCAAGAGATCTAAAGGATTCTATTTTGCAAAAATGGAATTGCATAAGCTGGAAGATGGAACCAGTGAACTCGATGATTGGGACTTCCTCCAAAGTGAAATTGAAGAATTGTTCTGACCCCAACTACAGACAGATGGGGCCAAAAATGAAATTACCAAGTTTAAACAAGGAAAGTTACCCTATATGACCTTTATCTTGCAATGGAGGAAACTCTACCACCAGTCAGGAATAGATAACACACATGGAGTATATCTTCTGGAAAATGCCATCACACCGGAAATACACTTAGAATTGTTCAAGAGTCACCACACCAAATTGGTTGACAAGACCCTGACAGCTATCAAAGAAATCAGTAAACAATTCAAGGCCTACTGAATGTTCAGTAAAGGGATGCCAGGACCTTCCAATTATGGGTCTAATAAATACAAGAAAGGAAATGGTGCGACCAGAGCAGATGATGCAATAGATATCAATGCTATCAATACTAAGAAGTCTGGTTGCTTTAATTGCAGTGGACAAGGACATTTCTCGAGGGACTGCAAACGCTCAAAAGTGGAATGCCTGGAATGTTGATTCCTAGACAACCAGCATAAGGACAGCTGCTCACGCAAGAAAAGAGATACCCAAGTGGTGCAATCTAATCAAGATATGCAGGATGATTGGCCTGAAGCAAAACTGGCTAGATAAGACCACTCTCCCAGAGATCCCTTTGCTGCTGTTTGAGGTATGAACTTTGAATAAATGAAGGCATACTTCTATGATATGAAGGAAACCAACAACAAGAAGGGAAAAGGGCAAGTAGATTGAACGAATGTTATGCTTGGCCTGAGTAGAGACAAGCATAGCCCTTGAAGTGGTTCTGAATCATTGGTCTTCAAGTGGAAGATATCTGCCTCACAAAGTGGAGGACTTGGTCGTAGTTTCTAGGTTCTGATGAAGCATAGTTGTCCAGTCACTCTGTAGAGCAAAGGCTGGAGAAACCAATGGATAGATCAACTGAGTATCAAAATATACAAGGGAGATCTAGCTTGGAGACCACTTGGTATAATGCACTGATCTAAATAGATATCAGAATGGTGCACAGACCAAGCTGTGTCTGCTGCAGAATGAGTCACTATGAGTCAGAAGGAGTCACAGTTATTGTATCATAGCAACCATCAGATCAAAGAGAATAAAGGGGACACAAGGTCTTCAAGAAGTAAGACCTAGAAAGGAAATAGCATCCAGTCAAAGAGAAAAAGGAACAAGATCATGGAAAGGCTATCAGATGATCAGAAAAGGAAGAATCAAGGAAAGATAAAGACATAGTAAAAAGAAAAGAGAATGAAACATAACAACGAACAGGGTGTTCAGTCTGCCAATAGATATAATTGGCTAACAGTAGATAATCTTGAAGACAATGAAACAGATGTATCTACTGCTATGGAATGTCAGAGAATACCCCCAGTTGATCTAGGGCATAATCTAAACAATAATTCATTATCTAAACCCTCTTCTAAAGCCAATCTGACTCAGAACCCTGAATACAGATGAACCCAATGAATTAATGCTGGGCATGAGATATTACTAGATGTACAAATTGCCCCTCAAGGGAAGAAATCCTTCACTCATGCATGTGCACTGCTAGATAGCGGTGCAAATGTTATTTTTATTGATAGACGATGGGCCGAAGCCTATAAACTACCACTATGAACACTTGAACAACCTATACCAGTGTACAATGTTGATGGATCTAAGAACTCTGCTGGTAATATCACACATTGCATGGACTTAGTAATCAATTACCAAAATCACCATGAAAGGGTCATGGCAGAAGTAACTGATCTAGGAAAGAATGAAGTCATATTAGGTTATACCTGGCTAAGACAGCACAACCTGAATATCAACTGGGAAACAGGGACTGTAAACATGACTAGATGCCCCAATACATGTTGCATGCTTCAAGACAAGTCTGTATTCATGTGATGCATAGAAAATGAAGAAGTAAACAGCACCTGGAGTGTATATGACCTAAGGAAAAGCCTTGAGCAACCAGATCTGGTCGAAAAGAAGCCAGAAGAGCTGGTGCTGAAAGCTCACCACCAGTATCTAAAGGTGTTCTCAAAGCAGGAATCCGAGTGAATACCATTCCAAAAGCCATGGAATCATGCAATCAACCTCAAAGATTCATTCAAAGCAAAGAAAGGTAGATTGATACCCCTCTTGCCCAAGGAGCAGGAGGAGGTATTTGCATTCATCAATGATCAACTAGCTAAGGGGTACATATGGCCATTGAAGTCACTAATGACATCACTAGTCTTCTTCATGCCGAAAAAGGACAGCCAAAAGAGGATAGTACAAGATTACAGATATCTAAACTGAAATGAAGTCTCTACTAGACTAAGTAGCAGACTGGGTCCTGTGGTGGAAGTGAATCTTCTGATACTGAAACTGATAACTGATGGATACACAACAACCTCAAATTAGAGGTCACCAGGCAAGTATAGATGGAACAGATCTCGAGGGACAGACTAGCTACAGCTAGTCCCTTATATGAGATGAAAAGAGACTACCCTCGGAGGGTAGGAGTCAAGGATCTTTACAATGGCCTGGAGCAAAATCTATGTAATGCCTAAGGGTTACTAGGACTTCGTATGAATGTCCTCAAGTGAACAAGACTGGGATTACCAGTTGAGTTCCTGGGGTTTATATATTAATGGTATCTATCCACAGACCAAGCTATGCTAGATTAATTAAGGTTCAAGTAAACAATGACTAAGGTACTGAGTATTAATGCTATTGACTACAGTAAGGTATTGGAAATGTCTATTGGAAATACTAACAGGGATGATATGTTGTCATGAGTAAGAATACTGAAGTGGAAAGAGAGAGTACTCATGAGTCATCCATATTAAACCTGAGAGAAAACAGCCATTGGCTATTCCCTTAATATCCTGCTGTAGAGATATGTAAGTGCTGTCCTATTGGTTAGCTGATATAGCACATTGGTAATCCAGGTACTGGAGGGACTAATGCAATTAGTGGAGCACTTGCTGTGATCTGTGGATTCCCACAGGGTCTAGGGTATGGATATCTTCGATAAGCAACAATAGGTAAAGGGTTCAGAATTCTGTCAAGGGATGACAACCATTAGCTTGGAGCTTCTAGTCATTAGTGATCAGGGGTGAAGCAAGTATCGCTATAGGCTGGGACTATTAGATGATCAGTCAGTCTTGCGATAAGAGTGACTAATGCCATAGGCTAGAAAGCCATAGAATAAAAGAAGTCAAGTGATGTCATAGATATATCATCGAGTCTGGACTTGGCAGCAAATGATGTCATGACTGACATCATGGTTCTGAACTCAGTCAGATGCTGATGGAATCATGCTGATGACATCCTGGGTCTGGACTATCTTATCTAATGATATCAGGTGACTGGTCACATGATGATGAAAAGTGGAGAGTCACAGGACAAAGCAAAATAATGGGGTATTAGAGCTAGGACCTAATGATCTGCCCTAATGCTTGACTACTGAGGTTTGCTAGTCAGAGGCTAGCCCTGGTGGTATCACAGAAAGAAATGAAAAATGCATAGAAAATGCCCATTTTCATAACATAAATGAGCATACAGTACAGAACAATTACCCACTCCCCTTAATTTCCCAATCAGTTGACAAGCTAAAAGGGGCAAGGCTCTTTACTAAGATGGATCTCTGATGGGGTTACAACAATGTCTGGATTAAGGAAGGCGATGAATGGAAAGCCACCTTCATATGTCACAAAGGAGCTTTCAAGCTGCTGGTGATGTTCTTTGGACTGTGTAACTTGCCAGCAACCTTCCAATAGATGATGAATGAGATTTTCGATGACATGGAAGAATGCGTGATAATCTACATTGATGATCTAATGATATTCACAAAAACAGATAGTATAGAAGAACATGATAAGATTGTAAAGAAGGTACTGGCAAGACTACAAGAAAATGATCTATTTGTCAAACTGGAGAAGTGTACATTCCAGGCCTCTAAAGTGGAGTTCTTCAGAATGGTCATTTCATAGAATGGAGTCTGAATGGATGACTCTAAAGTAAAGGCCATACTAGATTGGCCAACTCTAAGAAATGTTTGTGGAGTCCAGAGTTTTCTCAGACTTGCTAACTTTTACAGATGATTTATCAAAGGCTATGTGTAGGTTGCTAGGCTACTAAATGATCTCACACAAAAGGATACACCCTTTAGATGGGGTGAAACTCAACAGCTAGCATTTGACACTCTAAAAGGACTATTTACTAAAGTGCCAATTTTGACATACTCCAATAATGATTGCCAATTCTGGCTAGAAACCAATGCTTCTGATTATGTGACAGGGGCAGTACTATCTATACTCAAAGACGAAAAATGGCACCTAGTGGCCTACTTGTCACACTCTATGTCACCCAAAGAAAGAAACTACCCCATCACTGATAAAGAAATGCTAAGCATGATAAGATCATTAGAGATATGGCATCATTACCTAGAAGGCACCAAGTATGAGTTTGAAATATGGAACAACCATGCAAACTTACAATGGTTTATGAAATGGCAAGACTTAAACTGCCAACAGACATGGTGGGTGCAATATTTATCTAGGTTTAACTTTCTATGACTACACAAGCCTGGAGTGACAATAGACAAGGCTGACACACTCTCACACAGAGAAGATCATGCGTAGGGAATAGATGACAACAATAAGGGCATAATGGTTATTAACTCTGACAAGATCCAATCTACAATTGGAATTGCCAATGAAGGAGATCATGTCTAATGAAGAATTAAAGATGCCACAACTAAGCTAAAAGAAACAGAGGTATATAGACTATGTAAAGAATATATGGCCTGCAAAGAACAGGATGGAATATTGTACTGGGAAGGAAAGATGTATGTGCTAGATGAAGATAACCTTCAGCAAGACATTATTAAAAATCACCATGACATACCAGTAGCCAGACACCTGGGTAATGAAAAGACCTTAGAACTAATCAAACAAAGTTATTTCTGGCCCAGGATGGCCAAACAAGTAGAAGACTACATATCTAGATGTGACTGGTGTGCTCAATTCAAAGCCTCAAACAAAGCACCAGCCAGAAAACTACACCCACTTGAAGTACCAGATATACCATGGGTGCATATCAGTGCCAATTTCATAACAGACCTACCATTATCTAATGGTTACGACATGATTCTAGTAGTCGTCAACTGATTCTCAAAAGAAGTGGAATTCATCCCTTGCAATAAAACCATTATAGCACTAGAAACTGCAAAGCTCTACCTATTTCACATATGGAAAGACCATAGACTACCCCAAACAATAGTCAGCAACCATGGTCCACAATTCACCATGCAGGTTATACAAGACTTATGTAAAAGACTTGGCATCAAACCTAAATTGTCAACAGCATACCACCTGTAGATGGATGGGCAAACTGAGTGAATCAATCAAGAACTACAACAGTACCTTAGATTATACACTACAGAGAATCCAGCCGAATGGGTCAACTGGCTCCCCATCACACAATTCACCTACAACAACCAGCAGCAGACATCAACTAAGATGTCCTCCTTTAATATTACAAGATCGTATTTACCAAGGATAGGAGTCAAGCAGATGACATCAAGGGCCCTGGTGGCTGATGAAATGGTAGAGACAATGGCCGACATCCTTGTTAAAATGAAATCTAATCTATTAGTAGTGCAGGAGCAAATGAAAACCCAAGCAGATAAATATAGATCAAAAGCACTAGATTACTCAATCAGTGATAAGGTGTGGCTTAGCACAGATAATCTACACCTACCGCAGGCTTCAAAAAAGTTAACTGAACAATGGCTTGGTCCATATCTGATTATGGATTGGGTCAGTGACAAGATGGTAAAGCTGCACCTGCCCAAATCAATGCGAATACACCCAGTAGTCAATGTATCCTGAGTGAAACAGCATAAAGAGCAACTCTCTAGACAACCTGTAGTAGTGCCCAGACCTACACATGTCACAGAAGACTGTGATGCAGAATATGAAGTTGATTATATTATAGATAGCCATCTAAAAAGAGGCAAAATTGAATATCTAGTCCACTGGAAGGGATACGATGAAACTGACTGAACCTAGGAGCCAATAGCTAATCTATCTAATGCTAAAGAAGGCATCACTGAGTTCCATGCTGCTCATCTGAATGCTCTGAGATGCCTAAGGATGGGATTTATTGATTTCTACTCTCTATTTCAACTATATGAAAATCTGACTACCTCTGCTCATCCCTTCAATCACCTGGAAGTCAATCCTTAAGGAGGGGATAGTGTTATAAATCACTCTATTGTTTTCCTATATGTCCTCATTTTTTCTGATTTTCTAGAGCAACTTTCACTCTAAGTAACTCTTATCTTATCTTATCTATAGGGTGTTACAAAACCTCCTATTGTTCCACATTTTCTCCTGATTTTTCCAGCCTTTTATCTTTACTTTTCAGATCATGTGACTTTCACTTATTCAGACTTCCACTCTTCATGGTCATGTGACACATCACATGACTGATTAGGTAATCTGGTCTAGACCCATGACTCAGCAAGTCATGTGATCTGTTCTAGACCTAATGACGTCACTATGACATCATTTGTTCTATCACATTCTAACCAGTAGCATTAGTCTCTCTTATCTTTCGCTGACTGATGTTCTAATACTTCCAGCCAATGGCTGATAGGACTCTTATCATACCATAGTTGGTAGCCAATGGCATTTACCCCTCTTGTTGATTTGAACCTTAATTAATGTAGCATAGCATGGTCTGTGCATAGATAGCTGTAATATAAAATACTGGGTGTGTAGTGACTGGAATCCCCAGTCTTGTTCACTTGGGCATTATCTGAGATCTAAAAACCAGGCCAGTACAAGTGTGTGACTATTCATCTATCCTTGCCCCAGCATTCACTTGAGTGTTGGTGTTTCATCACTGTCATTCTACCACAGTTCTATCTCTGTGGTTTTCGGATCTCGTTTCATAGGGGGGACCAAAACCCAAAATCTTCACCCATAAATATTGAGCCAATGGACTGATCCTTTGGCCCCAACTTTTAACCTGCACTAATACACATATAAGACTATCTATGGACGCCTTTATCCCCTCAGGATTCTATCTCCTTTGTGGCAGATCTTCAGATCTCCTCAAGGATGACTTATGCATCAAAAATGCGAACTGACATATTCAGGGCTATGCTGCCAATGCAGCAAGGTAACAACATATACATGCTTCCATTCCACATGCTCTATACATGCCCCTATATGCCCTAACCCATCCAATCCTTAGATCTAAGTACAACTCATGTAAATAGTTAGTTAGTATATAAAGCCCAAGGAACTTGACCAGAGGACTCCCTAGTCAAGTTCTCTTGGAGTTCTCCCTCTGGTAGGAGGCCCCATAGCAAGATAGACTCAGTTTCCTTTCCTCCACTTCGCATTTTTCACTATCTAGACCCCCTCTCCTTAGATCTCCCATCTCAGCCTTAACTAAGGCTTGATCAAGAGGTTAGAGGTGTTTCAGAGTTATGGTGGAATTGGGTGAAGGGGAAGAAATCAGGCCAGGTAGAAGGTTTGTTACTACAGAAGAGATGGACGTATGTTTCCAGTTCTTGATTTACATGTTTGGTTTCGCCATCAGTCTAAGGGTGGTAGATGGAAGAGAGGGCTATGTCATACTAGAGAAGGCAGGCTAGCTTGCAAGCAAAGGCAGAAGCAAATTGTGGTCCTCGGTCAGAGATGAGATGGTCATGTAGGCTGAAATGAGAGAATATATAGTTGAAGAAGAGAGAGGCTACCTCCGTAACATTGATCGTCTTAGAACAAGGGATGAAAATGACCCCCTTAGTAAGCCCATGGTCGACCATAACCATGATAGAGTCAAAAGAGCCAACAGGGGGAAGGCCAGTAATAAGATCAATAGAGAGCTGTTGAAAAGGCTAGGTAGCAGAGGAGGAAAGGGGGGTAAGAGGGAGAAGAACAGGAGAGGTCAATGGTTTGGAGGACTGACAGAGAGAGCAGCCAGCAACAAAAGCATGAATGAAGGTGGACATGCCTGGCCACCAATAGTTGTGTTGTAAGAGAGCCAGGGTATAGAACTATCTATCATGTCCACCTGTGAGAGAGGAATGCACAGAGGAAATGAGATCACAGTGAGAAGAAGGAGGAACATAAAGGCAAGAACAGTAGTATAAAAGTCCGTCACGAAAAGACCAATCAAGAAGAGTAGAGTGGGAGAAAAGAGAGGACTCTTCATGCATGCGTTTGAGGGCAGAGAGAATGAGGGGATCCAAAGGAGAGGAAAGAGCGATCTTCTGTTAGAGGGTGAGGTCGATGAAAGAGATGAAGAGATCTGGAGGGAGAAGAGTGATGGCAGTATTGTCCAAGGAGAGATCAGGAGAGGAGAAATAAGAGAGAGCATTGGCAGAGCCCATAGCAGAACTAGGTTAAATAGAGAAGTGAAGGTCAAAGTCCTGGAGGAACAACATTCAGCAAGCCTGTCAATGGGAGAAACAGTGAGGTTGCTTGAAATAAGGGAGGTTTTTATGATCAGTATAAACAGTGATGGGGAGGCCATTTCCATGGAGATAGTGTTTCCATTTAGAGAGAGCATGAATCATAGTGAGGAGCTCTCAATCATAGATGTCATAATTCTGTTCAGTGGGAGACAATGTATGAGAGAGATAGGCGCAGGGATGGAGGTTGCCATTCACATTTTTTTGTATCAGAATGCCTCCAGTAGCCAGGAGAGAGGTGTTGGTCATGACAAAGAATGGAGTGGTGACATCAGGGAGGAGAAGAATGGGGGCAGTGGTGAACAGATGTTTTAACTTGTCAAAGGCAAGTTGGCATTCAGGAGTCCAGTCCCAGGGATGTTGACATAGATAAGAGAGTAGAGAGGGGCAGCAAGATGAGAGAAGCTGGGGATAAACTTCTGATAAAAGTTGCAAAAACTGAGGAAAGAGCAAACTCCTTTGACAGACATAGGGGGAAACCAGTCTGTTATTGTGGAAACCTTGACTAGGTCCATCTGTACACTGTTGTGGATGACAATCAGACCAAGATACTCAACTGAAGATGTGTCAAAAATGCATTTGGATAATTTGAGGAAGAGGGAATATTGTCATAGATGGTCAAGGACTAGACAGGTTCGATTATGATAAAGAGACAGGTCGGCAGAGTGGATGAGGATATTGTCCATATAGATGACTAACCATCTCTGTGTAAGGTAATCAGAGAAGAGATGATTCATTAAGGCTTGAGATGTAGTAGGAGAGTTGCATAGCCCGAAAAACATGATAGTTGGTTCGAAGAGGCTGAAGGGAGTGATAAAGGCAGCTTTCTAGTGATCCTCAGGTTTGATAAGTACATTGTTATACCTTCAACAAATATCCATCTTCATGAAGATCATGGACCCTT
>JBBPKO010000323.1:11007-26328 GCA_038089295.1 Xerocomus amazonicus
TGGAGTTTATCAATGAGTTCAGGGATAAGAGGAAGGGGATAAGCATTCTTGACAGTATGATCATTTAAACACTGATAATCTTGGCAGGGATGGAGATCTCCAGTTTTCTTGGAGACAAAGAAGAAGGGAGAGGCTTGTGGAGAAGTAGATGGGGTAATCCTGCCAGTTTGGAGATTTTTGTCAATGAACATCTTGCATGCCTCTATTTCTTAGGGATTTAGCTAGTAGGTCTTGGCCACTTTGGGGACAAAATCAGGAGAGAGGATGATGGCATGGTCAAAGGGTCATGAAGGGGGTAAAGTCCTGTCCTTCGGTTCAGAGAAGACATCATGGTAGTCTGTTATGAAAGAAGGGAGAACTGGATCTGCCTTCTTGGCACTTTGGGCAAGGTCAGTTGCTATAGTGGTTTTTGCTATGTCCTTGGCATGTTCTATTGTTCTGCATATAACTTCATCATCCCCTCTCTTCTGAAGTTGTTCCCATTGAGCCACTTGTCATACAATTTTCATGTTTGGAGAGGCAGAGAGGAATTGAAGAAGCTGTGGTTGCTCGTCATTTTCGCTAGCCAGTAAATAAATAGCCTTTGCTGTCCAATCGATGGTAGGATTCATTTGCTGTAATCAAGGGAATCCAAGGATTATTTGTTCTTTTCCTAAGTTCATAACATAGAGGTCTTCTATCTATGAGACGTCTTGAAATGAGAGAGGCATCATTGCTTTCCATCAGATTTTACCTCTGTCATTGTGTGTGCCATCAACGTTATTTACCTAGAGAGGGGAAGAGAGGGGTCAGAGAGGGAGTTTGTGACATTGGATGTATGTTTCATCAATGAAATTTCCTGTTGCCTGGCTGTCTATGAGGGCAAGGAGGTCGACTTTCTTGGTAGCAGTGGCATAGAAGGAGAGGGGGATTCTCATTGCATTTCCATCATTTCTGCTAATGTACATTGTGGCTACCGTAGAAGGAGGAGAAGACATCAATGTTTATTTTCTCCACTTTAAAAACTCTGAATAGTTGCTCTCACCATGTTCAGTGCATTCAGACTTTCTTCTTCATAACACACCTGTAGGATAGATCAAATATTTGCCAGTGTGTTCCCTTTCTCAATGAGGGAAGAGACATATTGTTCCAATTCTGGGGGGGTGGAGGTGGCTCATATAGTGGGCGATTGGGTAGGAAGGGGAGGTAAAGGGTGATTAGCATGAGGGATAAAGGGAGGACAGGTTTGGTTTGGCCACACTTCCCCTTGATGTTTGCCAGTCCAACATCCAATCTTATAGCAGATGAAGCATCAGTTTTCCTGAATATGCTTTGCATGATTGGCTGGAGTGAGAGTAATTGCATCAATGTCCATTGCATTTGGGTTGTGTTGCTGAACACCTAAACTTCCTCCTTGGTGAAGATCCATGATGTGTTACTGCAGTGCATGGAACTTGGCTGCAGCATCTACCCATCTGATGAGCATGTCCAGGATAGTAGCCATAGACAGGATCATCTAGGAGAGGCTGGGGTCTAAGTCTACTGCAAAGGCATCGATCAGGGTGGTTTGGTCAACGATTCTGAAGTGTGTGGCATGTAATTGGAAACCAGCAATATAATTCTGAAATCCATCCTTGTCTCAGAGGTTCTGCACAGTGTCTTGCATCTTTCATCATGCCATATCTTTATAGTTAAAAGGGAAGAAAGTCTTCCCAAAGTCCTCCATGAGTCGTTTGTACATCTTATTTCCTGCAGAGAATGCTGGGTCGCTGATCTGGCAGTACCACTTTTCCATGAAAGCCATTCCTCAGCCTTTTGTCATCTTGCTGAATGCTATGAGCATTTTCTTGCCATGAGTATCATAGACATCAGGGTTCAGCATAAAGAAGACCATCATGGCTATTCCCCAATATGGGGCATTGAGCAATTCACCAGAAAAGTCACTGGGTAGTCCAGCCTTTAATTCTGTGGGGCATGGCACTGCTGCTATTCCTGCTACTTCTTCCATTGGAGGGAAAGAGAGTGGGAGTAGAGGAATGGAGAGGGGAGTGATTTCAAGGGGGGAGATTTCCTCTTCAACAGAGAGAGAAACTTCAATGGAAGGGAGAGAGGGGGATAGATAAGGCAAGGAGCTAGTGTAAGCAGCAGAACTTTCATCATCACTGCTTGACAAAGGGGGGTGGAATATGGGTGGAATGCTGGCATTTGATAACCTCCAGCGAGAAAGAAGCTAGTTCTTTTATTATACCTCAAAGTACCCTTAAGACGAGAGTCAAAAAGATACTATACTCAAGGTGAAAGAGATCTTGTGATGAGGACAAGACTAGAATGATGTAGTATTACATAGAACTAGCTTAGGGTAGAGACGTTACATGCACTAGGTATTTATACTACTCCCTGTGGTGCACAGACCAATGTGACTAAGCATTATCAGAAGAAATCAGTGGGGGTGATAACAATCTGTTGGAGATTGGGGAAGACAGTATCAAGTGGGGATCAGATAAGGAAGACAAGGCAAGATAAGGATCTCTGCCTAGAAGAGGAATAGTGTCTGTATTGAATGTAAGAAGTAAAGGGGAAAATGCATAGGGGAGATGGGGAAACAAGAAAATCATAATATCAGCAAGAATCTAATTGAGCTTATTTCAACTAGTTTTGACTAATTTCACACAATTAGTCACAATTAGTTGAAATTTAGCCAAAATTAGCCAAAATTAGCTGAATTAGATATTCATTTTGTGTAAAATTCCTGATGTGGCTACAGAGCATTTGTTCTTGATGGTAGGACTGAACCATTGATCTACTTCTATGATACAGCAAGGGCTCCATATGTTGATGTGAGGTCATAGTGATGTAATGAGTTGATACTATAGTCATACTCTGGCAGTGACCAAGTAGCCTTGGGAACAAGTTGAGCTCCCACTATGTGATTGTTATGACCATGCCACTTGACTTGATGCTGTACAAGACTTGCACTACACTTAGGCAACTCACTCTTGAACTTACTAGTCACAGACTTACAGCCTTATCATGCCATGATCCCTGGAGCTCTAATGGTAGAGGAGGAGAGGAAAGAGATATATTGCCCATGGTGGCAAGGAAGGGAAGTGACAAGGATGTATGTTAAAGACAAGCTTAGAGCTTGTCCAGCTACAAGTACCTATCCTATATACTACAGGGATATGCACACAGACCAAGTACACATATAGAAATACCCTAAGACCTATAGAACCCTATACCTACTATAGAGAGCAATCAATCTCATGGTGGAACATGAAGGTGCCATGAGATACAAAAAAGCACAGTGATGCCACACCATATATGCATATTGATCAGGGTCAAGGGTACATCTAATCAGGAAGGATTATATAATGGTCTGACCATAGCACACTGGCTATTCAGACAGGGGAAGCATGTTCAAAGGAACATCAGCTGATAGGCGATAGGGGCATGATGTACAGTGACTCCAAAAACTGGCCCAGTGTTTCACTCTAATCTAGTATATGAAGCATACTGCAATTATATGAATGAATTAGATCTTACTTTAGTGGGATGTATTGTAGTATAAACCCCTGGCTACACCTTTGCTCTATATATCATTTGATTCCATTCATGTGTTGCCAAGATATGACTATTACAAAATGAATACCTCATTGGGCTGCTTTCTGTACTTTCATATAAGAGATATTATTAGTACTTGGATAGCCTCCTTTTGCTTTGAGCACTGCCTGAACCCTCCTAGGCATGCTCTCAATCAATTTTTGACACTCTGCAACTGGTATCTTCTCTGCTCCATCTGAATCCTATCCCATAACTCTTCTATACCCTTAGTAGAGATTTCATACTCAGCAAGTCTCTTTTTGAGATACCACCAGAGATATTCAATGGGGTTGAGATCAGGAGACTGTAAAGACCATACCATAGTCCTGAAATCCTACTCTTCCAGCCACTGCCTAATCTTTTTGCAAGCATGCTTGGAATCATTGTTCTGCAAAAAGATGATATCAGGAGGATTGAGACTATGATACTGTATGGATTCCAGCAGTTCATCCTTCAAAATTTGAAGATAAAGATCACCATCCATCCTACCATCTATCTTGGTAGCATGGCAAACTCTCTCCCAGGTTATATATCTCCAAATCATCACAGAATCCCAACCATGCTTAATGGTACTCTCTACCAGCCTATCACTAAGCCTCTCACCTGGCTTTTTCCATACCCATTTCTTCTCATCTGACCCTAAGCAATTGATTTTGGTTTCATCAGACCATATCACCCTTTTTCAATCCTCTATAGTCTAATCCTTGTGAGCATATGTAAAGTCCAACCTAGCTTTACAATGCTTTGATGAAAGCAGAGGTTGTTTTGACTTGGAAACAGCTTTCATACCACTTTTTTTCAGGTGATGGCAAATAGTATTGGGATGGGGGGGTTGATTAGTGAGATCAGAGAGTGCTTTGATCACTTGAACAGCATTCTCTACTCTATAAGAGGAGATGAGATGAACAGGGTGATGAATATTGGTAGAAGAAAGCTTGGATGGTTGTCCACCAATGGACTTTTGAAGGCCTAGGCACTCTTGAGAAGATAGTCTTGATATAGTGGCATGTCTAATACCAAGTTGAGTGGCAATAATATGAGCTGAGTGACCAGCATCAAGTTGAGCAAGAATAGTAGCCTTTTGATCAGCTGTAAGAGATCATATGATGATAAAAGTAGAAAGTAAAGATGTGTGGGAGTATTTTGAAACTCAGACATACTATTTATATACATATCTTCATTTGCAACATCAACAAAGCCAAATATAGCTTGATCTGATAGAGATTTCAATCTTCAAATGAAAAGTACAAAAAGCAGCCCAATGAGGTATTCATTTTGGAATGGTCATATCTTGGCAATGCATGAATGGAATCACATGATATATAGAGCAAAGTTGTAGCCCAGGGTTCATACTACAATACATCCCACCAAAGTAAGATCTAATTCATTCATATAATTGCAGTATGCTTCATATACTAGATTAGAGTTAAATATTGGACTGGTTTTTGGAGTCACTGTATGGGATTACAGTAAGAGTATTACATTGGCATTTCCTTAGTGGACATATTGGAGTGAGTATGACTAAGCCCATCACTAGACAGGAGTGATGACAAAGGCTGGATAGTGGGATTGCAGCCACTCAACTAGCTAGTTTGTAACAAAAGCCCATTGCTACACTTTGAAAGACCCATTTCAAAGTATCTCTTTACAAAGCTTTCAGTAGCAGAATACTCTAGGAGTTCTGGATGTCATAAAGGATAGAAGTCAGGCTAGCACTGACTATGCATGTCAAAAGAAAATCTTCTGGAATCCTCAAGAGGTGGAAAGAACAGATTTAATCATTTTAGTAGAAAAATCCATTGAGGAAGAGGGAATCTGAGCAAATGACCTGGGAACCATCAGGCTATGATGTTCATGTTTCCAGGGGAGGACTGCTGGGATGAATAAACCATGCTTTTTCTAGAGGAGCAGTAACCCCAATCTGTGAAGAAAAAGATGGTGGAAAAGTTTCAATCATTGACACCAGCCATACTACATATGTGGAGCTCACACTGTGATTGAGGGCATCTGCTAAGCTACTGGTGTGAGAGTGTTCCAAAGCTGGGAAAGTCATGAGAGTGTATACACGTAGCTGTGCCTTGCCTAATGGCATGTACACACACCCCTATACTATCTTCCAGCTTACAATTGGAGACACCTGACTCTGAATCACCAAACCATACTACCAAGACCAAGGGCAGTGGTGGGGGAAGAAACAAAAGTGGAAAGAAAAGAGGCCCCCCAAAAATATTTGGGAAAATGACAGTGGTGAGGGTGAGGATGATCAATGGCCTGTCAAGGGGTGGTTGGAGAAGAGATCTGACCTTCTGGCATGAGAGAACTTTCTGGTAAGAGGTAAGATCTGAGAGAAGAACTTGACCTGCATTGCCAAGGGAAGACAGAGAGGATAGTGGTCCAGGCTATGGATACCACTGTAGAGATGAATGAAAGGGAACATCTATTCAAAGAAGAGAGAAGGTGAAATGAGATAAAAAAACCACAGAACTGAACTGTGATAGAATGACAACAACAGATGAAACATCAACTACCAAGTGATAGCTGGGCCAAGGATAGATGGGACTTAGTCACACACTTGTATATGGTCTGGTTGTTAAATCCCAGATAATGCCCAAGTGAACAAGATTGGGGATTCTAGTCATTGCACATCCGGTATTTATATTACAGCTAACTATGCACAGACTATGCTATGTTATATTAATTAAGGTTTGATTCAATGAAGAGAGACTAACACTATTGGCTAACTAAGAATGTATCATAGAGAGAATACTGTGATTGGCTGGAAGTAGTAGAGCATTAGTCAGCAGAAAGATAAGAGGGACTAATGCTATTGGTTAGAATATGATAGAACAAATGATATCATAGTGACATCATGGGGTCTAGACCAGATCACATGACTTGCTGAGTTATGGGTCTGGACCAGATTACCTAATCAGTCATGTGACATGTCATGTGACTATGAAGAGAGAAGTCTGAATAGGCAAAAGTCATGTGACCTAAAAAAGTAAAGGAAAAATACTAGAAAAATTGGGAGAAATAATAGAATAATAGTAGGTTTTGTAACAGAAGAAGTCCAGTTTAATGACTTAGCAGTCTGCAAACTTCTAGAAAGGAAGCAGTTTAATGACATGCCAGTCTGTTCAAGTTCAGGGTAGCAGGGCTAGCACCTACATTGCAAAGAAAGCAGTAGAGGTGGAGATGTCACTCAGGCCTTAGGAAGATGTGAACACTCATCCATAAGGTTCATACCTTCCAGCTTACAATCATATTCTCTACAACAAGGGGAGAGCATGCCAGGAAAGGAAGGTCCTCAGAAAGGGGATGAAGAGACACCAGTCAATAGTGGGTACCTTTCAGCAGGGGAAGTTATCCTAGGTTTTGGAAGAGAGAACCTATTGTAGGACAACTAGTTAACAAGGAAAGTGGAGCACTTCAATAACTCCATAGCATCCAGTTTATTATCATAGTGGACACATCAACTTTCAGAGCACAGGGGAATTCAGAGAGAGAATTCTTCATTATTCATACTGAAGACCTGTCTTGGATTATAGAAGATGTACAGGCTGGCATTCAGGGTATGTATGGAGGTTCATAGTTTATTATCATACTAGACGTTCAGTGACTGGAGGGAAGTGGGTCTTGAAACACCTCAAACCTCTAACCAGGCCTTAGATAGGGCTAGTAATAGAGATCTATGGAGAGAGGGCCAATATGAGTGATGATTTGAGAAAAGAGGGTATGTAAGACTGAGTCTATCTTGCTTAGAGCCTCCTACCAGAGGGAGAACTCTAAGAGAACTTGACTGGGGAGTCCTCTGGTCAAGTTTCTTGGCCTTTATATACTATCTAAGTATTTACATAGGTTGTGGTTAGATCTAGTGATTACATGGGCTAGGGTATGAGGAGGCATGTGAAGCACATGTGGAATGGAAGAATATACATGAGGAGTCCTTGCTGTAGTAGCAGCATAGCCCTAGGTATGACAGTTCGCATTTTTGATACACAAGTCATCCTTGAGGAGATCTAAAGATCTGCCACAAAGGAGATGGAATCTTGAGGGGATAAAGATGTCCATAGATAGTCTTATATGTGTATTAGTTAGGATTAAAAGTTGGGGCCAAAGGATCAGTCCATTGGCTCAATATCTATGGGTGAAGATTTTGGGTTTTGGCTCCCTCTATAGATTAGATAAGATAAGAGTGTTTAGAGTGAAAGTTGCTCTAGAAAATCAGGAAAAATAAGGAAAAATAGGAGGAAAATAGGGTGATTCATAACAGGTCTCATCCCACTGAGTGAAAGAGTTTGTAGTTATGAATGTCTGCAGGGGGAATTCATAGTAGAGCAATAGAGGGTCCTGCAGCCTAGTTTAACATCATGGCAGACGCTGGAGGAGAGGATTTGAGGTGAGCAATGGAAGTGAGCAACTTTGCTGCTGAAATGATGACCTTGTTCATAGACTGGGACTGGCACCCAACTACTATTTTGGAGATGTGATCTACAAATTGTATGTCAGGAAGGGGAAGGGTGGAACCAGATATGTCTGGCTATAGCACTCAAATACACTCAAGACACTGTTGTGACAATCCCTGTAATCATGAGAATAGGGGACATTATTGATTCATCCTACATAGCAGCCTCTAGCACTCTGCTAATATGCTCTCTAGTACACTATGAGAAGAGCAACTATATCCTTATTTATGACACATCTCCAAGACAGAGGATGCATCTATGGTGGACAACCATATCAAATACCAGATATGGGTGGTATGCTCCTGTGTCCATTAATGTGAACACCAACTATGCACCTGTGAAAAGGGAGAAAGGGAAGAGAAGGACAGGATATCGATTGCCAGAAGATGTGAAAGAAGTGATGAAGGAGGGAAACAAATGACCTCCAATGGAGAACTGGACCATTCCAGTGGATGATGTAGTTTAATGACTTGCTGGTTGTCAATGATAGACTAGCAGAGTGCCCAAAGGCATACAACCACATTTGGCTGTCAAGAAGTCATTGTTGAGGGAAGAGATGGGGAATGACTGTGCTGGATAGCAATAGCTAGATGGAAAAGCTTGTCTTTTGTTACAACCATGCCACTTGACTTAATGCTACACAAGACTTGCACTACACTTAGGCAACTCACCCTTGAATTTACTAGTCATGGGCTTACAGCCTTATCATGCCATAATCCCTAGAGCTCCAATGGTAGAAGAGGAGAGGAAAGGGATATATTGCCCAAGGTGGCAAGGAAGGGAAGTGACAAGGACATATGCTAAAGACAAGCTTAGAGCTTGTCCAGCTACAAGTACCTATTCTATATACTACAGAGATATGCACACAGACCAAATACATATATAGAAATACCCTAAGACTTGTAGAACCCTATACCTACTACAGAGAGCAATCAACCTTGTGGTGGAACATGAAAGTGCCATGAGGTACAAAGAAGCATGGTGATGCCACACCATGTGTGCATATCAATCAGGGTCAAGGGTACACCTGATCAAGAAGGATTACATAATGGTCTGACTATAGTGCACTGGCTATTCAGACAAGGGAAGTGTATTCAAAGGAACATTGGCTGATAGGTGATAGGGGCATAATGTATGGGATTATGGTAAGAGTATTACATCAGCATTTCCTTAGTGGATGTATTGGAGTGAGTATGACTAAGCCCATCACTAGACAGGAGTAATGACAAAGGCTGGATAGTGGGATTACAGCCACTTAGCTAGCTAGTTTGCAATAGTGATAAAGTCCTAAGGGACAGAGCTTACAAATGCTGGTACCAGAATTTGGTACTGGCTCAGGCCTTTTGCCTAGTGGTGGAGCATCTTAGTTCAACACTGTAGTCCCAAGTTCAACATCATGGATTTCCTTAGCTTATCCCTGACCAGGTTTATGTCCCAGCTATAGAGGATCTGAGATATCACTTAACTACTTTCTGTCAGAGGTGTTCATATAATTTGTTATGATTTTTCTCTTTCTCCTTCATTTTCCCATTTCCTCATATGTTTTCCCCTTTACTCCCATATGGATGCTATTCCCTTTCTAGGTAGAGATCCTTATCTTACCTCATTTCCTCTATCTGATCCTCATCTAATTGCTATCTCCCTATTCTCTCAATAGATCGTTATCCCATCCCTAGTAGATCATTATCACTCTAGTGATTCCCTCTGATAACGCTTAGTCAGAATGGTCTGTGCACTATGGGGAGTAGTATAAATACCTAGTGCATGTATCATTGTACACTAAGCTAGTTCTATGCAATCCAACGTTGTTCTAGTCTTGTCCTCATTGTGAGATCTTTCTCTTCACCTTGAGTAGTATCTTTTCGACTTCTGTCTTAAAGGTACTTGAAGTGTAACATAATTGATACTTGGGTTGTAGTGGAGGTGAGTTTACCATTCTTCCACACCAGATATCATGGTTATAAAGCAGAATGAAATTTATCTCACTCTGCCTCTAGCTTCCCCCTGTCATCTGATGTATAAATAGTTGACCATCATGGACACTCCTGTCAGTTTGCCAGCCACACTACCTGCCAGTATATTAGTTGTTGGAGAAAAGAGTAAACTGTGACCACTGAATGAGAATATGATATCTAAATCAGAGAAAAGCATCCCATTGGAAAAAAAGGGAGAGCAGCATTGGAAGTCTATAACATAGATGGACTCAAGAAGTATACTTGTACACAGACCAGAAGCCCACAATAGATTACATCTTGCAATTGGAAAAATGAATCAATGACAGAGATCATACTACTTAGCACTTGAAGAGAGGCTTTGCAATGCATATGATTCAAAGTACCAAAACTAAGGTTACAGGATGACTAAACTATAGCTTATATACTCTAGAATGCTATACTATATGAGGAGTCCACAATGTAACAGAAATTAAAAGAATGTTCTATAATATTCTGTTACTGATGGGAGTAGGTGATAAGGTGAAATGGTGAAATAGCTATATGTAATGTGATTACAAAGAAAAGATGAAAAAGTCATTTATTACCCCCTTTTCAAGAATTGATATCCTTGGCAATTAAGAGAATTTCCAGGCCTGGAGGCGAACCTCTCAAGGTCAGGCAAGTTATTTCAATGGGGTATGGAGAAGAGATAGATTGGCATATGACACACATAGTTCACTGCTATATGCACTTAGAGGACAGTCCTGTCAAGGATGCTTCTCTTGCTAGCCCTACTATCTGATGGCTAATTGAGAATGCTGATTGCTGGAATCCCAACCAATAGCTACCAAAGATCTCATAATGATTGTATAAGGTAATCAATGAGAAATTGGGAGAATGATATGAGAGGAGGAAGAATAATTAGAAATAGAGGCATGGAAATCTTTAAATTCTGAGGTAGTAGATAACAGGGAAGGAGAGGGAGGAGAAATTTGTAAACAGATAGGACAATCACAAGGAGAATCAGGGATATCCTTAACCTCTAGTTGAGCAACAATGATGCCATCTCTTTTATGATATAGTTGTATTGATTTTTGTAGTCAAGGAGCTACAGGATGTCTTCAATGAAAGTCCTTAATGACTTCTTTGGCATGGGCTAATTCATTAGCCTTCTTCCATTCATGTTCTTCCTATGGAAATCCCTTCTAATGAATGAGATACTTAATTTTCCCTCAACATTCATGGGAGTCAATGATATATTCAATTTCTTGTTTGGAAATACTGCTGACTAAATTGGGAGGAGGAGAGGCAATCTTTTGTGAAGGGTATTTGCCTTTTCAGTATGGCCACAAGAGGTACTCATTGAATACTGGATGAATTCCTTTCCAGGATTGTTCCAACTTTATCTTATAGACACTTTTTGTTACGTTTTCTTCTTCTCTTACCCCTATATCTGATTATCTTTCCCCAATACTTCTTCTTTTGACCATATGATAACCTTTCCATGATCTTGTATATTTATCCCACGACCCGGACGCTATTCTCATTCTAGGCATTAGCTGTTCTCTTGCCTCGTGTTCCCCTTTCTTCCTTTCCTTGATGGTTGTCATGATACAATGGCTATGACTCGACATGACTCACTATGAGTCATTCCGCAGTAGGACACAGCTTGGTCCGTGCACCAACAAGATATCTATTTAGACTAGTGACCAAGCACATAGATTCTCTAAGTAGTTTCTCCCTTGTATCTTGCGACCTAGCAGTCAATAGATCCACTGGTTTCTCCAACGTTTACTTTGTGAACCTCTTGGACGTTCTACTTCACCGATACAAGATCCAAGACCTCTGGCTTGCGAGGCATCGATACCTTCAGCTCGAAGGTCCAGACCCAGAACCCTTTTGCAAGGGCTACACTCGTTCCTACCCGGACCAAGCGTAACAAAAGAAACTACTTCTTCCAGATAGCGCCACTATCTAGTGCACGCCCCCTCACCCCTTCACTATTTCCAACCCTCCCAGAAACCCGAGACCGCTCCCTCCCCTCACGTTCGGAGCTTATCGAACCCAACGAACCCCCTCCCCTCCGACCCCAGAAGAAGAGTCCTCAGATACTAAGACTTCCATAGACGAAGATCTCAATTTAGATCCCCCAGATCCAGAAGCGTTAGCCATTGCTGCTTTGCTTTCTAACCTAGCATCCCCATCGACTGCACGACCACCTTCTCCAACTCTACCCCCACTTTCTACCATCCTAGCCTCCCTCCTCCCACCTGCTTCGATGACTACCAGACCTAGACCAGTTGAGCTATGCCTCAGCACCCCTGAAGAATATGATGGGGCCCCCCATAAGGCAGCCGATTGGCTTAGCAACGTATGGACCTACCTTCTCGTAAACAAGGAGGTCTACGATAACGACGATAAGAGGGTAGCGTTTGCCCTCTCTTATATGAAGAAAGGATCAGCCCTAACTTGGGCAACCGTCGTCCAAAACCAAGCATTGGATGCGCAGACCTTCGGAATGTTCACAGATTTCATTATGAAGTTCAAAGGGGACTTCGAACATTCAGACCAGAAACACCAAGCATTAGGATGGCTCGCCACCTATCGCATACGAAAGAACGACAACATAACTGGATATATCAACCAGTTCAAGATGAAAGCGGTTCAAGCCGAACTAAACAAAACCGCAGATTCGGCAGTACTCATCTCGTACTTTGCTGCAGGACTTCCCCCACCTCTGATGCGACGAATCCAATCTATGGATACCGTCCCTACTAAGATTAGCGAATGGTATACAAAGGCCGTTCACTTCAAGACCCAATGGGATCTAGCAGATCGAATCGAGAAGCTTCATTCCCGCTCCCCCACCACCTCCTACGTCTCTCCTTTTCGACGAACCATTCCCCCCACCTCTTCCACCTGTGATCCAAATGTGATGGATGTGGATCGGCTTACCGCCGAACAAGTCGAAACTCACAAACGACGAGGCCTTTGCTTTAATTGTCATCAACAAGGCCATGTATCGAGAAACTGTCCCAACAACAAGAAACGGACAGAACGAAAGGACGTACGAAAGGTAGAGGCAGAAAAAGTGAAGTCGGACGAAGAAGAATTCCATGATGCCGAAGAAGGAGTGGTAGGAAAACTATCCGCCCGCCTCTTCAGACCAAAGGATTTTTAGACAGGAGGACTGAATCGACGTCAGCACCCTCCATTTCCAAAGTAACCTGCTCTCCTGTATTTGTAGCACAGCGACGTTCTAAGTCGCTCAGACTCCCAATTCAATTGATTACTACTGCAGGTACTTTGAAAACTGTCGACACCACTGCTCTCATAGACTCTGGAGCGGAAATTTCCTGCATCGATCATCACTTCGCCAAGAAACATCAACTACCCCTGGAAAGATTATCACGACCCATAGTAGCCCGAAACACAGATCAAACTCTTAACACAACTGTTCGCTTCTCCACCACTCTTTACATGAAGATAGGTGAACAGACGCAAAAGAGTAAACTTTACGTTATGAACTGCGGAAAAGAAAACGTCATCCTAGGAGCCCCCTGGCTGGAAATGACAAACCCGGTTATTGACTGGAAAAAGGGGACCATCACTCTAGACAAATCCTTGGACAAATCCTTGGATCTTTACCTTGAACACATCGGAGCCAGAGCTTCCTATTTATCCAAAGGAAAAGCTACGACAGAACCCCCCCCGAAACATATAGTCCTCGATGATATCGAAGTTGAAGGACTTCATCGGTATCTCGAGAACGACACCCCAGAAGAGCTGGTAGATCGACAGCTGGACTTTTACACCATCTCAACCCTTCACCGAATGAAGGGATGAATGGTCATCAACTCAAGAATTTCACGGATCGTGGCTCGACTCACTCAATCAACGGAGCTAGCCATAGCCGCCAAGAAAACAAAACCAAAAGCTGTCCTACCTAAAGAATACGAAGAGTTCGCCTCCATATTTTCAAAAGAGGCCACCGAACATATACCACCCTCCAGACCGTATGACCATGCATTAAATATGAAAGAGACCTTCATCCCAAAAATATCGAAGATCTACCCTTTATCCCCCGACGAAAAGAAGGCCACAGACGACTTCATTGACGAACATCTCAAAACTGGAAAGATTCATCCATCAAAGTCCCTCCAGGCTTCTCCCTTCTTCTTCGTGAAAAAGAAGGACGGAGGACTTAGACCATGCCAGGACTACAGATACGTCAACAAACATACCATCCGAGATGCGTACCCCCTTCCCTTAATTTCAGATCTTATCTCCAAACTCAAAGGAGCGTCCTACTTCACGAAGTTTGACGTCCGCTGGGAATATAACAATGTCTGAATCAAAGATGGTGACCAATGGAAAGCCGCCTTCATCACCCACCGTGGCCTCTTCGAACCCACGGTAATGTTCTTTGGGTTGTCTAACTCCCCAGCCACTTTTCAACGATTTATGAATGATTCCTTCCGTGACATGATCGCAGAAGGATGGTTGATTATCTATATGGATGATCTCCTGATTTTCTCGACCAACCAAGCCGAACACGAGCAACGAACCAAACGAGTCCTTCAACGAATGAAGGAACTTGACCTATATCTCAAGCTCGAGAAGTGCAAATTCAACGTTCCTGAGGTCGACTACCTCGGAATGATTATCAAGAATGGCAAGTTAGCCATGGATCCAGTAAAGTTGGCAGGCATTCAGGATTGGCCAACACCTAAACGAGTCAGAGACATCAGATCCTTCCTAGGGTTTGCGAACTTTTACCGTCAATTTCTTCCCCACTTCTCTGACATTGCCCGACCCCTCCTAGATCTTATGAAGAAATCCCAATCTTGGGAATGGAAAGAACGACACCAGAATGCATTTGATCAGCTGAAACGCATGTTTCAGGCTCAACCCCTACTTCAGCTACCTGACCATATGAAACTGTTCGCCATTGCCACCGATGCCTCCCTCTATGCCTCCGGTGGTGTTTTACTTCAAACAGATATCAATGGTGTGTGGCACCCCTGTGGGTATCTATCCCAGACGTTCTCCTCTGCAGAACGAAACTACGACGTATATGATCGGGAACTCCTTGCCATTATCCGCACCCTTTCCACCTGGAAACACTTCCTTCGTGGATCCCCTCACCCAGTCCAGGTCTTCACTGACCATAAGAATCTCATTTACTTCCGACAACCACAGAAACTGAATCGACGGCAAGCTCGCTGGTTGCTTGACCTTGCCGATTACGACCTTCACCTTACCCATGTCGCTGGACGCACCCTTACCGTGCCAGACGCCTTATCTCGCCGACCTGATCATCTCCCTGACGAACCCCTCGA
>JBBPKO010000324.1:4406-29800 GCA_038089295.1 Xerocomus amazonicus
GACCATGGCCTTACTAAGGGGGTGATTCTTTGCCCAACCAAGAAGACTGCCACTGCCAAAAATATCGCCGCCTTATTTTTCAAAAAGGTGTACCCACGATTCGGCCTGTATGACAAGATCATCTCAGATAGAGGTCCACAATTCGCCTCTTCCTTTGCAAAAGAACTTGGTCATATCCTCGGATATGACTTATCCCTCTCCACCGCCTATCATCCCCAAACCGATGGAGAAACCGAACGTGTAAACCAGGAGGTAGAAATGTACCTACGGATCTACTGTGGAAGCAACCCTACCTCGTGGGCGGAGAACATTACATTCGCCGAATTCGCACACAATCACCGCCCCCACTCCGTAACGAACAAATCTCCGTTCTTCCTCATGATGGGCTATGAACCTCGCTCCCTCCCCTCTATCCTAGCCGAGACTGACCTACCAGCAGTAGAGGAACGTCTCCGACTCCTTACATTCGCAAGAAATGAAGCCCTTGCGGCACACGAATTAGCACAACAGGTCATGAGATCTCGAACCACCAAGAACTTTACTCCCTTTCAAAAAGGAGATAGAGTGTGGTTAGAAGCACGGAACTTGCGATGTTCCGTCCAAAACCCAAAATTCGCACCAAAAAGAGAAGGACCCTTCGTGATCACACAGGTCTACTCTCCACTATCATATCGACTCAGACTCCCTCAAACATGGAAAATACACCCAGTATTCCATGCCTCACTCCTCTCCCCTTATCGCGAAAATGATGTCCATGGGACAAACTTCCCAAGACCACCTCCGGACCTAATTGCGTCCGAGGAGCAATTTGAAATAGAGTGGATATTAAAACATCGAGGCCCGCCCAATGACCGCACCTTCTTGATCCGATGGAAGGGCTATCCGCCGGAAGATGACTCATGGGAACCTGAGCGGAATCTGAAGAACGCCAAGAAAATTTTGGAGTCCTATAAGAAGGCTCATCCCAAGACGTTCTCTATCCAGACCAAACCTCACCGACGATAAACATGTCCACCTCCCAGAACGAAGCCACCCTTCCCTACGACTTTTCTATCGTCACCCGCTCATCCTATGCCGACCTCCTAGTTCCTTTCGACGACGAAACCCTCACCCACCTTCACGACCGACTAGAAGACTCTCGTCTAACCGTTGCCCTAGAAGAAACCCTAGATGAAGATTCTCCCCTTGGGCAAATGCTCAAGGCCTACAATCAGAACACGGCCTTATTGGCAATTACCCATATCTACGAGACAGATCCCCTCCCCGTCCAAGATATTCCCCGAGCATTTTCCACCCTCGCGCTCCGACTCACTATCCTGCAGCAACACCTACTCGTTGTGTTGCATCAACTACAAATGACCGAGCTTATTGACAGCATAGATTTTACGCTGGAACGAAGAGCCAGAGCACTCCGAAACCCCGATCGTTCCCAACGATCTATCTCTCCCCCAGCCATCCCTATCCCTTCCCCTAGAGAACCGAATCCCCAGACAACCGCATCTACCCCATCCGCGACGTCAGCCCCTCTCACACCGAGGGAGAAAGAAGCCTTCCAACGAGTGATGAGCCAGATCGAACGAGCAAGAGTTGCCGAAAGGCTCAGAACCCAAGAAGGGCCGATCTTATCTCCCAATCACCCTCAGTATCACCGAGCCTGCTTCTTTTGTCGACGCCTAGGACATCTAAAGCGAGACTGCCAACTCTATGAATGCCCTCATTGCCAGCAGTATTCCCCAGGACATCTGCCGGCATTCTGCCCTGCTACTCGACGATCACCTCCCAGAACCCTTTCCTCCTCGTCCTCCTTCTCTTCATGTAGTCAACGTGTTCGAACCAATACACCCTCCTCCACGAGGTCGTATTATCCAGCACCAAATCGATTGAATGACGAGACGGCGAACCGCCTGATCTCTTCAATGAACGAAACCACTGCCCTCATCTCAGCCTCCACTGAGCGGATGAGAGAACAGATAGAGTAGTTCAACGAAAGGTTCAACGAACAGATGACCGCGTTACACCGCGAACCCAGTCCCACGCCCTCCGACCAAGCCGATGCAGGATGGGGAACCCCGGCCTGGGGAATCGAAGAACCCGCGATGGTGGGATCCTCCACATTATCTACCGTCTCCTCTCTCCCTCCAACCACGGTGAATACATCGTTCATCGACTATGTGACTCCCCCTACTACTGACCCTGTCGATTACGATGACCCCATCGATGATGTAGGTTATGGAAACCTTACCGGTTCTCCAGTCTTTTCCTCCCTTCGAGAATTCTTTTGAAAATACGGTGATTTTCACCGTACTAAGGGGGTAATGTTATGTTTTCTTCGTTCCTACTCCTATATTCGATTATCTTTCCCTGGTATTCCTTTTCTTGACCATATGATAACCTTTCCATGATCTTATACATTTGTCTCACAACCCGGACGCTATTTCCATTCTAGGCATCAGTTGTTCTTTTGCCTCATGTCCCTCTTCTTCTCTTCCTTGATGGTTGCCACGATACGATACTTGTGACTCGACACGACTCACTATGAGTCACTTCGCAGTAGAGTTCAGCTTGGTCCGTGCACCACCAGCATACCTATTTAAACTAGCGACTGGATACGTAGTTTCTCTAAGTAGTTTCTCCCTTGTATCTTGCGACTAGCAGTCAATAGATCCATTGGTTTCTCCAACGCTTACTCTGTAAAGCCTCTTGGACGTTCTACTTCACCGATACCTTCTATTCGAAGGCCCCGACTCAGATCCAAGACCTCCGGCTTGAGAGGCAACGATACCTTCTGCTCGAAGGCCCAGATCCAGATCTCTTAGCAAGGGCTACACTCGTTCCTACCTGGACCAAGCGTAACAGTTGTTGAGTGACCTTTGCAAAACATTGGTGTTGAACTGGATAAATTGTCAAAGCATTCCTAAACAATTGGATTGCTCTTGTTAGATCAGCATGAGTCTTGTTTGCATTAAAGCGATCCAGTAAGGAAAATGCAAGATTTTCAAGGGCAGGACCATGACTCCGATGACCAGGTGGACATGACTGAAGTCTCTCTTCCTCAAGATCAATAGCTCTGTTCAAGTCAGCTATATCATATTGCTCCTTGTAACGTTGCCACAGAGATACTGCAAGGTTTCCAGTTGCTTCAACATGGTTTGAATTGCCTAGTGGGCAAAGATCAAGTCTCTTCTCTTTCATTTCAATAGCTCTGTTCAGATCTGCTATATTTTTTTGGCTTTCATAACGCTTTTGCAATGATGATGCTAATCCTCCAAGAGCTATTTCATGATCTGGATGGCCTAGTGGGCACAATGCAAGTGTCCTATCCTGTAATTCTATGGCTCTGTCCAGGTCTGCCTTGTTTTTTTGGGCATTATATCGTTTTAGCAAAGATATCCCAAGATTTCCAAGGGTAGGAGCATATTTAGGATGGCCTAGTGGGCAAAGATCAAGTATTTTCTGATCCATCTCAATGGATCTATTGAGATCTGAGATATTGCCTGCTTGATCATAATGAAGGTAAAGAGACACTGAAAGACAATTCAGAATGCTAGTATGATCTGTATGACCCAAAGGGCATAGGTCCAACATTGCCAATGCCCCTTCAATTCTTGTTGATAGGCAAGGGGTGCTTCCAAACTCCCATACAAACTTCCGTAACTTCTGGTCATACTCTCTCAGAGTTGGTAGACAGTTGTGACCATGAGGCATAGTCTGAAACACTTGTGAATAAAATGTAAATGAAATTGCAAGTCAATACTAACCAATGTCTTACAAGCTCTGCCAGTAATGGACAGAGTTGCAGACCTATTAGATAGCCCAGGGATATGACCTTTTTGGATTATTACCATTTAAGTTAGAGAGATTGGATTGGAACTTGCATTGCCATTGATTTCCAGACTCTAGCAAGCTGTTTACATTTACAACTACTTGGTCACTCAGTGGCTGTTTGTCCCAGCCTGGAGCAAGCCCTGGTAGAGCATATATGCCAAGCCTGATAGATGCAGCAGGAGAAGTAGTGCTATAGCATAAAAATGATAAATAACCATACTATATATAGAGACTCATGACCACCTACAAGAGAAAGGGATGGTCCCATGAGAGTGCTAAACCATCCTGTGATACCCTACCAGAACATGTGATTTTAGATATGTCGCCCACTCCAACAGTGACACGAATGTCTTGCTCGGGAAGTGGGGACGATAGAGTCAGCTGAGCGACTGTGCAGAGTTGTGAGTAGGTAGATACATATCACCTGGTTGGTGTAGGCATACCCGTAACTTGGAAGGTAACTTCGTCAGATTCGTCGTAGCTCATCTCGAAGGTATTCAGGCACGGGTGCAAATGCGATTGGTTATCGAAATGAGAAACGAGGCGGAGAAGGAGTAAGGGCACGTAAACCAAAAATGCTGGGTAACAAGCGCGACAAGGGAGATGATAAGATGGGCGGTATTTAGCCGAGCACGGAAGATAGAGGACAATAATGCGATACGACTAGGCGCAGAAGGCAGAGAGATCAAGGAGTGCAAGTACGCTCCAGCGAAAACTTTGATGAAAAAGGAGGTAATGAATCAGCGAAAAAGTAGGGTGGATGTGGCACCAATGGGACAAGGACAGGGATGGGTTTTTGTCGAGGCAGAAGTAATTACTGGGGGACAGAACGATGGATATCTGCGTTTCCGATAATCAGGGAAGGGCAGGTAAATATCGACTTGAGACGAGCCAGAGGGGATGGAACGGAGAGGAGGGGTGGGCGACTAATGGAAAACGAGAAGTAGAGATAAGGAACGGGGTGGGGGCAAAATTAACGCAACTTACAGGATACAGATAAGATCACGGAAACGGCCAGATCAGGGGGAGGATAGAGTGAGCTAATAGCGGAGACTTCGGAAGCAGAAAAAGAAGGGAGGAAATGCAAGGGGACAGGTATGGTCGCTTCGGGGTGCCAGAATGACCACGGCCAAAATGGCTCTGCAGAGAGCGAAAGCGGATTCCAGAGGCTGGTAGAGGATGGGAAAGGTTTGATGAACGAGACGTGGATGAAGAGAGGATGGCTGAATGAAACAGAAGGCAATTAACAGAACGAAAGATAGTTAGTGCAGACTCGCGAGTAGTGGCAGAGGAGCTATACAAGTTGAACTTGCGCTGTACTAAACGTCGGAATTTGTGGTTTGAGCACGGCAAGGACTGAGTGGTAGAAGGTGACGATACAGGATAGCGCAAGACTCTGATTGAGTAATTCAACTGTGACGATGAAGATAAGATAATCGCTTCAGAAAAATGCCCTTGGCAATCAATACAGTGCTAGTACACTAAAACTAGACAGTGCTGTCGGCATCAGTGCAATCCAAAACGTCGTCACCGAAGAGAAAGGTCGGGGTACAGACAGATGAACCTGGAAGCGACGCTGATCAGTTGTTCGCTCATATCAAACCTAGGGTGGATCAATCGAAACCGCCGTAAGCAAACATAGTGTCTTATGCGGGGATTGGCTTACAAACTTCAAGCTTCGTTCCACACCTCTCCGGCACAAGGGTCAATCATGATAGCATGCTTTAGAACCCTTGGCATACTACTATCTCGCTGCCGCCGCACAACTGGCATCCGACGGAGGCCATTTAGTGGGGTACTCTTGCCCTCTCTGGTCTCGAGCCAGGTTGGTGCCTTAGTGACTAGTTGACAAGAATACAACGAATGTGAGCACGGAAAAAGTACGGGAAAATCGGCACGAAACAAGTAGGTGAGGCACCTTACTGGAGGGTAGTAGCTATGGCTTTTCTTCACCTTTGTCGTTTCGTTTGACTTTGCCACCATCTCGTACTCCTTCGTATTTTCAAGCTTCGCCGTTCCACTGATCGACGCTATTGTAGGATGACACATTCAATTCAATCTCCTCCTCGCCTATTCGCGGCTTCTTCGCGGTGTTTTCGCAACTTCGAAGAGCTAATGAAATCTCACATACACCAAAGAGTTAAGGCTCTTGCGTTTGAGGCGAGCGTTATTAATGAAATGACCCCGTTGAGTAGCGCGCTGCTGTGATTTCGGTCTAACGTCGAGCCCTTCTTGCTCTCGTTTGCGCGATCGGGGGCCGGGTGTGATTGCCCGTCCTTGTCTTCGGTCACATTCCAGTGACGGGTTAGTGGTAAGAGGAAGGAGGAATCATCGGTACTCAACCACCACTGCCTTTCCGGTGCCAATGCTGACGAGGTCACAGCCGCCGATGTCGTCCACCAGGTGGTGGAAGAGATCGTTTCGATTAGTTCTACACCTCCAGCGGTCGGCCTCCTGAGGTCGACGGTCGATGCCGGCAACAGCGCCATCACAGAGATACAGACATTCGAGACCACATGGGACATCCTGTTGCGTAGGCTGAAGTTGTTCGACGAGATAGTGACCGACATTGCATCGTTATCCTCCCAATTGCGCTATCTGAAGGTGTGGTAGATTCATCCGTACGTTTCGCTAGCTTGGTCTGTTATATCGGCCGCGAATAAAGTCTGTCTGCTCCCTACTATTCGTACTCACTGATTGACCCACGCGGGTACTCATAAACCAAATGAATCGGGACGAGAGTATCGTCCGCTTAGCAGGGGTGACGAGCGACGTGCTCGCATTCCTCGACGAGGCCGAGCCATTGAAGAAAATCAACAAAGCTCAACTCAGTACCACCACACTGTTACCTCGGCAGGTGGCCGAGCGCGGCTACTTTATCACCGAATACACCAAGACCAACAGCTTTTGTTAGTAGTTGCCATCTTTGCGTTGTCCGGGACTGATTTGTTTTTAGTGTTTCGCGCCGCAAAAATGCAACCTCCAATATCGACGCAAAAACAAAAATCTCAGGATACGAGACCTCGTTGCGTAATCTCAAATCCGCATTCTTGGAGGGTGCCTCGCTCCACACGCGGATCACCGTCGTTCGCATGAATGACGTGGTAGAGCGCATTGGTAGGTGTCACCTTGTCTTTTTCATTGGGCGTGCAATCGAATATTCGCGGTTGTGTAACACAGCGGAATCGATCGACCTGAAGGACTTGCAATATGCGAGTGGAGCCAGGTTTACAAAGGGCAAGGGTTGCCTGCCCGGAACTCGGAAGTCTCTCCTTCGGGAAATTTGTGGCATTTTGAATGACCCCGGCAAAGACGCGCTCCGTGTGTGCCTTCTCACTGGGGTTGCTGGATCGGGCAAGTCTGCAGTAGCCCACTCTATCGCTCATCTATATGACGAACAAAAGAGACTGGCCTCATCTTATTGCTTCTCGAGGTCTGACGTCGCAGGGCGGAACCCGAGTAACTTGTGGAGTACTATCGCGCGTGACCTCTGCGACCATAACCCCCCAGTTCAGGTCTAGTTTGTGGAAGCCCATCGAAGACGATCAGGCACTACGGATGACGAGATCGCCCGAAGAACAAATGGAACGATTCATCGTCGAAACTAGCAAGGGTCTCGAATTTGTTGGCCCTCAACTGGTGATCGTCATTGATGCCCTCGACGAAAGTGGCAATTGCGACGAACGCCAACCACTCCTGAAGGCACTCTCTAAGCAGTCGCCGATAACGGCTGACCAAAAAACCTTCGCTTTCTCATTACGGCTCGCACGGAGGCGACATCCTTGCCGCATTTTCACCTTAGCCCCTACATAGTCCATAAGAAGATGGCTGATATCCTGGGGAAGACTGTTGACAGAGATATTGAGAATTTCATTCGTCATTCCATCGCTGAGCACGACGAACTCGATTCTTCTTGGCCCGACGGGGAGTGGTGTCGGCGTCTCACCAACCGCTCCCAAGGTCTCTTTCAGGTCATTCTAGGCGAATTATTTCCAGACGAAGACATGACAGTCCTTCAAAGATGTGATGGCCATTGTGCTCGCCCTGCACGAACCACTTTCTCTGAATTCCCTTTCAGCCCTATTCGAGTCGGACAAGCAGTTGCGTGTGCGTCGTATCATCGAGTTGATGGGAGCATTGTTGGACGGGGCGCTCGATGCAGACAAGCCGATCCGTCCCCTTCACACATCGTTCCGTGATTTCTTACTCGATGAAAAGCGCAGTTCGACATTCCACGTCTCCATTCTTCCCCACCACGCCCTGTCCCTCGGACGAGCGTTACTCGCTTGCATGCGAGGCAAGCTCAAATCTAACCTAGAGGATGCCCCACGCGGCAATACTACTGTTCCCGACCTGGTCGATCGTGAGAAAAAAAAACCACCCCACCTGCCCTATGCGTGCCGATACTGGATGGACCACCTACCACGTGCCGACCCCGGACCCGAGTTGCTGAATGAAGTGACCTGCTTCTTCGACGACGTCTTTCCCTACTGGGCTGAATTCGTGAGCGTCACCTCACCTGTCAGGCTAGCAAGCACGCGTGCAGCCATCGCTGACTCCTGACCAGAGGGTGGGAAGACACCAATGGAGCGCGTGTGGGCCGACGCGTGCTAGCCGACGTCATACCGGACATCAATCTTCCTCGTGTTTATAACAAGTATCTTATGCTTTATCACGTAGTTACCTTTCACTCGCATATGTATTTTCTGGACACCCGGAGCACTCTTTCAACTATTCCTTGAGATTCTGTCGGTATAGTTTTACTACAGTGTTTGAGACCATTTGCATGTACTCGAATACCTTAGTCCGTTGCATACCATGCACATCCAAGGCGAGTAACTAATATTTACATCGTTTACCTAATGCTTAACTGTGAGTGTGTGCGTACCATGTAACATTGAGTTACGGTAGATATACTCATATTGCATAGGTCCCAAGTCAGGGCCAGCCAAATTGAGTGAAAAAGGCCAACAGGTATTTTATGCATTACTATGGAGGCATGCCAAATGATTTGAATAGTATAGTTTTTCTACAGTATATAAGACACAGTTCGTACTTTGAACACCTCAGTCCATTGCATCGCATGCATGACTGAGGTGAGTTATAACTGACATTCATCTATTTACTAGTCCATTGCATCACGTGCAAGTATCTCAAGCCAACCTTGCTTTTGTTGTCGCCAACCTCTTCAACGCATGGCCCGGCCTCGCACCGCTTGACGAGTAAAAACCCAAGGACTATCGGGCGGTTGAGGACTTTGATACAGAGGGCAAGCGTGAGGCCCGCGTGTTCACGCTCTGGCCTGACTCCCTCGGCGTCGAGCTGGGAGGTGTTCGAAAACCTCAGAGACGGGTTGATCGCCCTACAAGCATTCGACAAGATCTTTCCCGAGTTGGCCGTCTGGCGGCGTGTCTCCAAGTGCAAGACGGGCGCGTACGGACACACGCCAACGCATTCATCGAGGCCGTCATTCGGCGAGAGTGAGGAACCACAGGGGGACATTAGGACCACCTCAAACTAGAGTACACTTTCGCGGTTCAACCAAGTCGAAAACATCAACTATGCTGTCGAGCTTGGGAAGCGGAACGGGATGCATTTCGTTGGGATTCAGGAGGCGGATATCATTGACGGAACACGGGCCCTCGTGCTCGGTCTCGTGTCGCGACTTATGCGGTAGTCTGCGTATCGCCCCTCCCTCATCTCTCTCTCACGTTGGCGACTAGGTTAAACATCACCAAGACCCTTCTGGGCCTCTTTGGTTCTGGCCGGCCGATTTCAGACCAAAAAGTCCTGAAATGGGCCAACACGACTTTCCGGCAGTCTCAAAAACGGTCGACGATCCGACCGTTCAAGGGTCCGTCAATCACGACCAGTACCTTTATTCTCGACTTCTTAGACGCGCTCCGCCCGAGGACCGTTGACCTGGCGCTCCTCATTTCGGTGCAGGAGAGTAGATATTATGAAGATCGGAGGCAGAATGGTGGGCTGCGTCTTCCTTGAGCCCTATTGACATCGGCTTTGATATTGGGCATCTCTTCCACAATATGAAATTGGTGATTTCGATTGCGAGAAAGATGGACGCATTGATTTTCCTGGTACCAGAAGATATTGTTGATGTCCGGCCCTGCTTGGCACGTTGGATGCGTCTCTCTGTGCCCAAAGTTAATGACGTGCTTAATTCATACAGATCTTGACGTTCATCGGTACCTTGATGAGGCTCGCATACTAGACCGTGGGCCTTCGGTAACCCAGCGCAAGGGAGAGAAAGCTTTTTGTAATGTAATTTCAGGACAAGATTGTCTTATCGGGTAACATGTCTGTCTGGGCGTGAAAAAGCGATAAGCGGTGATGTGGCCTTTCGATCTTGGATCAAATATTTCAGGTGCATTGCCATTGTTTAGCCCGAGTTGCAGATTATCTGATGGAGTTTGCAGATAATCTAGAACTGCCGAGGTATAAGAGCCTGAGGCTTAAGTGTCGACCGGCCATCACACTCACTGAATCCACTAGCAAATATATAGATTCACGCGTTATAGTCACTCGAATATCGTTGTTACCTTGCATATTCGTGTAGTATTAGTCATTATCTTCACATCAATAGAGTAATCGTCTACACGACGGCGGCTTCATGTTGTCGAAATTGTTCTGTAAGCCTCGTTGGCGTTCCCACTAGAGGGGATCAAACGGATCATCTTTCACCTTGATCCACCGGCAGTCCCCATCAGGCATGCAACATGGCTAGACTGTCGAGTGCTTGCAGTATGGCACCTATTTTCATAACCTCGTTCCTCCGGAGATCGTCCTATCGCTCATCTCCTTTGCGACACGTTCTGTCTGGATCTTGAATAGTCGTAAAGTTAGACGCTGGCACGACGCACAAGTTTCCATTGCTTGTACCATCAGCCCGCCCTCCGAACAGCGCCCAGAATCAACCCTCAGGGCCGGCATGTACCTCGGAGCACATCTATCACTTCTTTGGTCAGCCCCCGCCCACATCTCTGTAATGATGTTGGGTTGCGAGAAACGGACTTGGATCGAGGGAGAATCAATGACGTCTACGAATGATTTTGACGTGCCGAGTCACTCAACTTTCAAGGCGATGCGCTGGATGTGCCACCGTCTTGCAGGGAATCGAGCCTCAACAAGGGAACCCGGAGACAAGTTGCGTGTGTATGTGTACGTCTCTACCGGCTGGCATTGCGAGGGAAATCTCGGAAGGCCTGTCGGGGTGCTCCAAGGTTACAGTGAAGGGATAGCAAGGTTACCAAGTGTGTTGTTGGTCATAGTATAGTAGAGGTTTAAGCGCACAAGTACTCCGCCCTGTTTTCTTGCTTGAGGCTGAGATGGTGAGATACTGAGCCTTGAGTCGGAGAATGAATGAATCCAGTGATAGCGCCCCAACCCATCCACTTATCTCAGCTGTTGAGTTTTCATCCGCAGAAACTATGAGCCAAGAATCCTTGAAATTCGGCAAGCCGGACGTTAAATTCCGGGTCCTCATTCTTGGTTGTGCAAGTGCGGGGAAAACTTCCATCTTACAAGAAGTCTGTGAAACGACGGAGAGCCCAAAGGTATACATGATGAAGGATGGCGCTCATGAAGAGGTTTGTACGGGCTGCCTTATTCCAAGTATCATCATCTAATCGTCCAAATAGATTCATCTTGATACCACTGACGAGGTCAGTCAACCAGCCTGGTGCTATCGATCAAAGCTAACTTTCAACGAGTGTGGGAATCACAATATCGAGGACGAACTCATGTTTACCAACCATACCGGCTATGTTTTTCATGATTCACCTGGCTTCGAGTCTGGAAATGAAAGTGAACTACGAGCTGTGCAAGACTTTGTGCGCAAAAAGATGGATGCGGCTCGCTTGAAGGATAGATTGCATGCGATTTGGTATGTTTGGTTTTTCCTGGATATTTGCAGGTGAAGATATTCTTCTAGGTACTGTGTTCCAATGGATAACTGTCGGCCTGGTCTCGACATCCGATTCATTCATGACATCTGTCCAGACAAGAATGGTATGTATGACTTCGTATGTCGGGTAAACAGATCTGAACGTATATCACAAAGTTCCTGTGATCGCAGTATTCACCAAATATGACCAATTCAAACGCGACATCAAGAGCAGGCTGTGTCGCGAATCGAAGGACCTTAGTGCGCAGGAAGTGGACAAAGAGGTCGAGAAAGTTTTCCAGGAGCGATACTTGAATGTCTTGAAAGAGAGTTCACCTAAATATGTGCTACTAGAAAGGAAGTATTCGAATTATTTTTCATCTATTTGATTTATCATATCTTTATAGATGTACATGACAAGAGGGCATCATGTGGGGAATTAATCACAGAAACAGCAAATGCTCTAAGTGAGGAAGTGGTAACTCTGATGTTGCTTGCCATCCAGAGAGGAAATCTTGTGATCAGTGTAAAACTATCATTGTCAAGGTAAGTATGAGTCAGGTGTTGGACAAGTCAAAAGTCACATGTGTTGTAGAATGAAGAAAAACAATATAGTCAAACAGTGTGTTGGCTACTTTCCACATCTATGGGTATGTGAAATAGTTGCTGGAAACAGTTTTGAGTGGTTAACATGTTCCATTAGTACTATGTAAGTTGTGACAACATTGTGAGAACATAAGCTGATGGAAAGTTGGTTATGGTTATATTCCTGGTTACTGTTTGACTTATACTTCATATTCTAGTTTGTAAGTGGAACATATTGTCATAAGACCTGAATCTCATTCTTGTATTTAGGATGTAAAGTATTGTCTAGATTTTTAGGACAAAAGCTTATAAATTCCATGTATTCAAATATAGAGTGTAAGTTATTATAGAGAGTTATGGACTTGTTGCTTATAGATTATCCATTTTTGAATAATAGGGTGTAAGACTTTTTGATTTTTGCAAATTGAAATTCTAATGGATCTGTCTCAACTGGTCCTTAATAGGCAGTAAGTGATATTAAAATGATCATCAATTACATAGTTATTATCTGTGTTTACACTAATTACTGAGCCTAGTTTGTAAGTGCTGCAGATAATGAGTTATCTCAGTATTGAATAAACTGTATTCTTTGTCTGTCCCTTAGGAGGTGAGTACTGTTCTATAATTGCTGTCAGTCCATCATTCACAAATTCTGCTCTTCTTCTGTTCTTCAGAAGGTGAGTAATTTTCTATGATTTTGTCAGTCCATCATTCACAAATGATGATCTTTTTCTGTCCTTCAGTTTGTGAGTACTGTTCAGCCATTGCTGTCAATCCATCATTCAAAAATTCTGCTCTTTTTCTGCCCTTCAGTTTGTGAGTACTGTTCTGTTTTATTGTTGTCAGTCCATCATTCACAAATTCTGCCCTTTTTCTGTCCTTCAGAAGGTGAGTGGTGTTGTGTCATTGCTGTCAGTCAATCATTCACAAATTCTGCCCCTTTTCCATCCTTCAGTTGGTGAGTATTGTGCTGTTACTGCTGTCAGTCCATTATTCATAGATTCTGCCCTTTTTCTATCCTTCAGTTTGTGAGTACTGTTCTGTTATTGCTGTCAGTCCATTATTCACAAATTCTGCCCTTTTTCTGTCCTTCAGTTGGTGAGTAATGTTCTGTCATTGCTGTCAGTCCATCACTCACAAATTCTGCTCTTCTTCTGTCCTTCAGTATGTGAGTACTGTTCTGTTATTGCTGTCAGTCCATCATCCACAAATTCTGCCCTTTTTCTGTCCTTCAGCTAGTGAGTAATGTTCTGTGATTGCTGTCAGTCCATCATTCACAAATTCATCTCTTTTTCTGTCCTACAGGAGGTGAGTACTGTTCTGTTATTGCCATGAGCCCATCATTCACAAATTCTACTCTGTTTCTGTCCTTCAGTTTGTGAGTACTGTTCTGTTATTGCTGTCAGTCTATCATTCACACATTCACCCCTTTTTTTGTCCTTCAGTTTGTGAGTACTGTTCTGTTATTGCTGCCAGTCTATCAATCACAAATTCACCCCTTTTTCTGTCCTTCAGGAGGCAAGTACTGTTCTGCTATTGCTGTCAGTCTATCATTCACAAATTCTGCCCTTCTTCTGTCCTTCAGTTGGTGAGTACTGTTCTGTTATTGCTGTCAGTTCATTATTCACAAATTCTCCCCCTTTTTGGTCCTTCAGCCTGTGAGTACTGTTGTGTTATTGCTGCCAGTCCATCATTCACAATTCTGCCCTTTTTCTGTCCTTCAGTCTGTGAGTACTGTTCTGTTATTGCTGTCAGTCCATTATTCACACATTCACCCCTTTTTCTGTCCTTCAGTTTGTGAGTACTGTTCTGTTATTGCTGTCAGTCCATCATTCACATATTCACCCTTCTTTCTGTTCTTCAGGAGGTGAGTACTGTTCTGTTATTGCTGTCAGTCCATCATTCACACATTCACCCCTTTTTCTGTCCTTCAGTATGTGAGTACTGTTCTGTTATTGCTGTCAGTCCATCATTCACAAATTCTGCCCTTTTTCTGTCCTTCAGCCTGTGAGTACTGTTCTGTTATTGCTCTCAGTCCATTATTCACAAATCCTGCCCTTTTTCTGTTCTTCAGTTGGTGAGTACCATTCTGTTATTGCTGTCAGTCCATCATTCGCAAATTCTCCCCTTTTTCTGTCCTTCAGTTGGTGAGTACTGTTTTATTATTGGTGTCATTCCATCATCCACAAATTCTGCCCTTTCTCTGTTCTTCAGTATGTGAGTACTGTTCTGTTATAGCTGCCAGTCCATTATTCATAGATTCTCCTCTTTTTCTGTCCTTCAGGGGGTGAGCACTGTTCTGTCATTGCTGTCAGTCTATCATTCACAAACTCTGCCCATTTTCTGTCTTTCAGTTGGTGAGTACTGTTCCATCATTGCTGTCAGTCCATCATTCACAAATTCTGCCCATTTTCTGTCTTCAGAAAGTGAGTACTGTTCTGTTATTGCTGTCACTCCATTGTTCACAAATTCTCCCCTTTTTCTGTCCTTCAGGAGGTGAGTACTGTTCTGTTATTGCTGTCACTCCATCATTCACAAACTCTGCCCTTTCTCTTTCCTTCAGTTTGTGAGTACTGTTCTGTTATTGCTGTCACTCCATCATGCACAAATTTTGCCATTTTTCTGTCCTTCAGAAGGTGGGTACTGTTCTGTTATAGCTGTCAGTCCATCATTCACAAATTCTCCCCTTTTTCTGTCCTTCAGAAGGTGAGTACTGTTCTGTTTTTGCTGTCAATCCATCATTCACAAATCCTGCTCTTTCTGTCCTTCAGCCTGTGAGTACTGTTGTGTTATTGCTGTCAGAGCATCATTCACAAATTCTGCCCTTTTTCTGTTTTTCAGAGGGTGAGCACTGTTTTGTTATTGCCATCCATCCATCACTCACAAATTCTGCCCTTTTTCTGTTTTTCAGAGGGTGAGCACTGTTTTGTTATTGCCATCCATCCATTGTTCACAAATTCTGCCCTTTTTCTGTCCTTCAGACAGTGAGTACTGTTCTGTTATTGCTGTCAGTCCATTATTCACAAATCCTTCCCTTTTTCTGTCCTTCAGTTGGTGAGTACTGTTCTGTTATTGCTGTCAGTCCATTATTCAAAAATTCTGCCCTTTTTCTGCCCTTCAGGAGGTGAGTACTGTTCTATTATTGCTGTCAGTCCTTCATTTGCAAATTCTGCCCTCTTTCTGCCCTTCAGTTGGTGAGTACTGTTCTGTTATTGCTGTGATTCCATCATTCACAAATTCTGCTCTTTTCTGTGTTCTTCAGGAGGTGAGTATTGTTCTGTTATTGCTGTCAGTCCATCATTCACAAATTCTACTCTTTTTCTGTCCTTCAGTTGGTGAGTACTGTTCTGTTATTGCTTTGAGTCCATCATTCACAAACTCTGCTCTTTTTCTATCCTTCAGCATGTGAGTACTGTTCTGCTATTGTTGTAATCCATCATTGAGAAGTCTGCTCCATTTATGTCTTTAGAGGGTAAGTAATATTTATTATTGCTAAGTCAGGTATGGATTAATACATTTTTCCTTTTCTTTTTGTCTAGCTGGCAAGTAATTTTTTATTATATTCACAATTCCACCATTGGTAACCTCCATCATTTTCATTTTCTAGAATGTAAGCAATATCCCATGTTTTCTTTTTTTTCAGCATTTTCAATACTTGTCATTTTTAGAGAGTAAGTTGCATTCTGTGATTGTTTAACATTTATAAATTTCATGCATTTCATTCTAGATGGTTAGATTTGTCATATCAGATGTATTGTGTGTTAATTTAAATTCCCTTGCTAGGACCTTGTCATCTCTTCACTGGAGTCCTTCCTTGCCAAGGTATTTTATTTATCATATAACACTTTTCTGATCCACTGATACATGAAACAACTCTAAATCAAAGAAAAATCTTGAGCTAGATCACCATGTGCTCATTGGTAGGATTGATGTTGTTGAGCTTGACATTGACTTAGTTGGTTATATGTAGCTGCAGTGCTATTCTTGGAATATGCTAGCACTGTATACCTGACTGCAGAGACCACTTTGGATGCCACTTTGAAAGAAGCATTCTTCAGATTGGAAGGTTCAGTCAAGACCATTGTGGAAGCATTCCCCCTTCCACATAAATCCTATACTGAGGAAGACTTTCATGCCTTCATTCTCAACAACAAGCTTGGTGAGTCTCTTGCCTTTTTTTCACATCCAGAACTCATTTTCATATGTTTGCAGCTACTGTCTAGTATGCAGCTCCACAGAACTAGCCTTGGAATGTGTCCCATGTAAATGTACTACCACTATATGCAAAGTTGTTTGTGACTCGTTTTCTTCAAAAATGCTTTGCTATCGGGAGTAAATCTTACACACAACCTGTTACCGGACTTGAGCAAAGTGTGCATTGGTTCACCCTCGTCTTGTTGTTCTACGTGTAAATACTTGGCGGGAGCCTTGAAAACCCGAGCTTAGAGAGTGATCCCGTCCCCGTCTCAAGTTCCCCAATGTTTTGCCCGCCCCGCCGGCTCCAACCCTCATTCGACGACTCACGGGCATCGTCGTGCCCCAGACTATCCCTATCTGGCCAGGTTGCAGCAGTAAAAAAGAAATGTATTATTTCTCGGAACGTCGTCTGAACACATCGACTCAAGCTCGTTACCCAATTCTAAAGCCTAACGCGCGCACCCTCGCCTCCGGTCTCCTCCAGCACACGGATGAGATCGCCCGCGGCCGGTCCACCACCTCCAGGTCTCGTCGGACACGTCGATGCGAGCGCGGACAACGACGGAACTCGGTCAGCTCGAATACTGTCGTCCACCTGGCTATGACCCTTCGACCTCGACGCTATCCGCACTAGCGATCGATAGGCGTAAACGCCCACCAGCCCATACCATCCCCCGACGAGGGTGAGTAAATGGGTGTGATATCTCGCCGGTGAAGGTCTACTTGACGCTCCCATTCGTAACGCACCTTAGAGAGATCATGATGGAGGAAGATACAGGGCGACTTGGTGTGCTCCTTCCATGTCGCTTGACACAGCGCCCGTGCTTTCTATTCGTCACAGTTGAGAATGACAAAAGAAGGTCAGCAATCGTTCACCGCACGCACCATCCAATATCGCAAACTTGGGCCGATGGTAAAGACACGCGCGAAAGCACCATCTGGGTCCCATTCAGAACCCGCTGCATTTCTCCTTCACTCAACACGTCCCGTCACCCCTTGACGGCCAGCCCACCCCTCACTGTCTACGAGATAACCCAGATGGGCAGCCTCCAAGATCGCCTGCAGTTCCTTCATGTTCTTTTCCGCATTTCCGTCATGAAGGGCGTAAAACGCACCAAGGGTCTGTGGATAAATAGCTTGTTCAGGCAATGAACCTGTCACCATGGATGCGCACTGCGGCACGACAACGACGCCTGATCTAGATACCCCGGTCACCGTACCTGCACCACATCTGGGGCGGGTGACACTTGCACCAGCACCGCTTGGTGCCCAAAGCCCGGCGAGGACACGCCAGACGGGTGTCTTACCAGGCTGAAGAGCAAGATTGAGTGCTTGAACAAGAGCGGTTCCGGACCGAGATGGGTGATCCAAAGGTCCGGCCTCCTCGTCAAATGTAGAGGAACTCTTCTCTTTGGAAACATCACCGAAGGAGGGATGCAGACATCGACATCGCGTAACTCCAAGAGCGAACCGGACGACATGGCGCAGGAAGGTTGAACAGATCATCAAAGAGACTGGGCTGCAAAGTTACCTCGATGGTACTGTTATGGACCCGGACCGACAGCTTGGGGCCTTCACAAAGGCCATTATCATTTCCAGTATCTCCAATTTGCTATTCTGCCATATGCTCCATCTAGAATCTCCTCACGAATATTTCAACTACTTTACAAAGCGATGAATGAGTTATGACAAGAATGGAACTGGCAGTACATCATGCAGTGCCACATGTGGCTGCACAAGAGCTGGAAATGGTCAATAGTGAGTGTCAGCAGCACGACTAGCCAGGACACAAGGCAGACGACCGCGTGAAGTCAAAGAACAAGGCCAAGAGTCGGGAGAGAGAGTCACGGGACACGGAAAACCTCCAAGGAATTAAGCCAAAGGGTTGGGGGGGTAGGGATGACAAAAGCGAGGACATGGAAGTCGGTCGCATCACAGAAACACCGCAGGAACCAAAGATGGCAAGGAAACGGAACAGCGAAGCAACCGTTGACGTCGCAAACCCGAACATAAAGTGCGCCGAGCCTACAAGGCCAGCGGGCGCAACAGACGACCAGCAGGAAATGCCACTTGAGCTGTGAGGTGGCGAAGAGGCCTGGGAGGTCAAAGATTGGGCTGAGGACCCAAGCGGACAGGATGTCGGCACCAAGGGTGCACGTGATGAGTATACTGCTGAGATGGACGGCACTGATGGGGTTGAAGTGAGAGAGCAAGATGCTGGTGGCGAAGAACATCCGGGCTCGAGGACCATGGATGAGAGGTCGCACACAAATGCCATCGCACCATCCAGCCAAGGAAGTGGTGACGATAAAGTCAGCAGTCAGCGACACGAACGAGAAACTCAAACCGAGTGCAGAGGAAGCGCATGGGTACAACCAAGGTAGAAGGCAGTGAGTTGGGTCAACTGCATAACCCAGAGATGGCCAAGGTCGCTAGGGACCAAGGCAAATTAATGACACATGGCGTGAGCTCATGGAGTGCACCGCGCGAAATCCCAGCCCCAGAACAAACATCCGGAGACCCTGAGGACATGCTGGGTGACGATGCACGTCATCCAGATGTATCCTCAGAACTGCCTGACGCAGCTGGAGGTGTGGAGGGGATGAGCGGCGAGTGGAAGGATGCGACGAATGTTGATGAACGGGTTGGCGGAGAGCACATGGACCCGGGAATTGAAGGGGGGCCTACCCCAACGAATGGTAACGCATCGATTGAAGGGGAGAGAAGGAGCATGTCGACGAACAAGCGATCGACGATGACAGCAGCTGACAAAAATCATCAGCACACCCCAGATGACAATGACGACGTGCCACAAGTGTTCCCTGTGCCACCAGCACCACCAGACACACCTGAAAGGACCACAAACGGACAGGACAGAACTCCGAGCGAAGAGCCTGAAGGGGAATCGAATGGGTCGAGCAAACCAAGCTCGAGTGGGAGCACGCACGGCATGAATATCGGTGTCGAAGCGGGCGAGTCGGGAACGTCGTGGAGCGACGGGGACACCCGCACTAGGCCGAAGAAGCCACTACAACACGTCAGCAAGCAGGAAGAGCGTGAGGTGGGGAGATACTCACCTGGAGTGCACAGCGATGAGCCGGGCGGCCTAGATAGCGAAAAGGCCATAAACGACGACTCACCCGGTGCCACATAATGCCCAGAAGACGACGGCAGCAAGCGCGTCAACGGATTGAGTGCTCAGCATCCCAATAGGCGGCCAGGAACCCTAGAGGGCGAGCAGAGCCAGCAGGATGAGTCGGGAGTTGTCGAGAACGACGGGACATGCCAGAATGACAGTGGTGGCGTCCAGGAAATCACAGGAGGGGGCAGAGATGATTGCGTCGCCAGTACAGACGCATGGTGTCAGAGGAGGCCCTACCAGACGATTGGGGCGACCCGAGTGGACTGCGAGACGCTAAGCGCAATTGGGCACACGAGAGCGATGGTGGAAATGGCGGAATCGATGGGAAACAAGGCCGGACGGATGGCGCAACGAGCGGGACGCGCAACGAGTTGAGACAACTCAAAACGCGATTGCTAGCTGAAAGCAAAGCGAGTCAGCGTGAGCGGTACCAACGAACAACGGCGCGGAATTATTGTGCAAACGGTACGTCATATAGCAGCCATGTAGCAGCTCATTCTCATTCCTTGGTTGTCGAACAGGCTCTTACTCGCTTCACACTTACCATCTCTCTGTGCCCCCAGTTATTGAAGTCCCACTCGCAACGCTTTTGACATACCCAAGTCTGATCATATCCCAGAACAAGGATTTAATATGTAGGTATAATTACCTTGTCTTCCGCTGAGTATGCTGAATATGGTTTCAAGGACCAAAGTGGTCACTATTAAAAGGTGTGGGCCATCCCTAGGTTTCTGTTGCAACCGAATCAACTTTTCTTCAGATATCGAGCTTTGCTCTCCGAAGTCTCCGATGTGGCGCAAATTTGGACTCTCGAAACAATTCTACGTCCAGCTTTCCATGGAAGGTTCGAATATGCAGTCGACGCCTACGATGAAAGAGAAAAAGGGACGCACTCCTTGACATAGGGCATTTTCTTTGTCTGTACCTCTTTTCTTTTCTTTAACAAGGCGAACTGAACATTGTCAGGGATGCGGATGAGACATCCATGCTACTCATCAAAGCTTTCTAGGGACACCATCTTCTCTGGAAGCGGGATGAAGTGGTTGGAACGCTCACCCACACGGCCGATGAGATATCGGGAAATTTGAATGGTGGAGGTACGAGTGATTTCGTGAGCATATTTTACTGACGCGACCTCCGTGATCAAAGTTTTCGAAGAACATCTTCACACGAATGCTTCCAATGAATCCAGCCTTGCCATCAAGTTTGCATTCACTGTTCGGCCATCCACTGTTCGGCCATCCGAGGGCACGTGTCACCCGGGTTATGTTCAAGCGTTTTACTTATGCGCTCGATCAGAAAACATTGTTTTCTTACAGGATTTGCGGGCGATTCACATGGTGTGTACACATCTATATATACGATCACCTCGTGTTTTCCCGATTTGGTTCTTCGACGGGGGTCTGTAGCGCACCTTCAATCCCTTTTGCGACGGACGGGCGAAAGCATGCACTGGTCCGAGTTCTACGAACAATTCAAGGGTCCCTCAATTGCTTATGGCGCTCAAGTTGTGGCGGGCAGCGTACGTCTGGGATGTCGAGGTATTGTACGATTTCTGAAACAAGACACTGATGCATATGCGTAGTTCCTCCAAAATTTCCGGGGATCGGCGGTGTTTGTGGAAGAGATGTTAAATAGTGGGCGCACCGTCGGCGACGGACCACAGCATCAGATAGCCGCAGGGGTGTTCTTATTACTGCCCAAAGGCAAGATAAGTACATGTCAGGACCATACAATTACTTCTGATCAAAGTACCCATTGTTTATATGATGTATTTCAATGGGATCAAGGCTCACTGTGTTGTTGAGAACATCTGATAATGTTATGTTTTCTACTGTTTAAGAGAGTATATTCAATTTCCACACTTTGCACAAACTTGGATGTAAAATTTTTGGCATACAAAGGATAGGTCGACTGTTGAGAATGATGTAGCCTGTATTTCTATGGCGGTGAATGGTGTGCTTCACACGCTAGAGTGATGCTGGTCAGATCTTGTTTACAAGTTATATCTAATCTGATGTAGATTACCAAATTTGGACTGTACATGAAACACCAAGGGTGCTCGGAGGAAACTAAAAAAAATGCGAGAGGAACGAGCAGAGACACCGAAAGAATGTAAGGCGGCTAACTTGGAGCAGCTAGAACGAAACAAGGTACACATGGCTGCTTCCAAGGAAGAGTTGGAGTTGTGGACAATAGAGCGTAACTTGGCTAAGGCTGAGCAACCCGGCGGGAACGGTTGGGATCAAGCGAGGCCTTACGCTGGCCCTTGGTGCATTCGCAGGGCGGGGACGCGGGGGGCCAGGAGGCCGTCTTTACTCTACTTAGGCATTATTGTCCTTACATAGGGAGAGTACCCTGACGGGAGATAAATGGATGCAAAAAAAAAAGGCTGAGGATCTGGCATCATGTTGGAAGAAACCGATACGAGAAATACTTGAGCCACGCCTTCCTAAGCCAATTGTTGTTGCTGATGCGAAGAGCGATGAAGCTGATAGCAATGAGACGTCGGAGCTGGAGTATCTTCGATAATAACCTATGTACACGATATACCCTTTTGGCAGTGGCATAACGAGACCTCGATAAGGCTCAAAAATTAATGTCGCTAATGCGAAAAGCGATGAACCTGATAGCGATGAGACCGTCGGAGCCGGAGTATCTTAGGTAACCTACCCTACGTACACGATATACCCTTTTGACAGTGGCATAACAGTGGGTCTCGATAGGGCTCAACAATTGCTGTCGCTGATGCGAAGAGCGATGAACCTGATAGCGATGATACTGACGGAACTGGGGTATCTTAACCTACGCACACGATATACCCTTCTTGGCAGTCACAAAAATAACATTTGCACATCGTGTGTTGAAACAAACAGGCAGATCTGTTCTAAAACTTGGATTCCATCATTACATAGTACATATACACTAGATACCCACATTGAATTTTGTGCCAGTTTCGTGGCGCGTTATGAGAGCCAAGCCAAAAGTTGGTGGCTCAAGTGCTGGTGGAATGCTGTAGAAGCGTTTGGAGAGCCGATGGGTGATACCGACGGATTAAATGTGATGAGTTTGTGTCTTTGTTGGGCGGTGTGGGCGGTGTGGAGATGATGGGAATAATGGACGTCAAGCTTTCTCGACTGCGGTGGCGAGCACAAGGGTTTTTTAGTTTAGCTGTGTCAGACATATACATCGAGGCCTCTTCCTTCACACTCGTGCTTACTTCCAATACTACACTGTGGTACACGGACATCGCCAGCTCGTCCTCCGCTTTTTTGCAGAACATCTTCCGAGCGGACATCCCACCAGTGAATTCAAATGCAAAACTGATCTAGATCTACATTTAATTGTGATGGCTCCTCAAAAAACATTTCTCAGGGAACGTTTGCAAGCTCGGTGTAGAGAACACGCACAAAAGCTCCGTGAGCGCACCATCAGTTCGCGGAGAAGCGGCGATAGATGCTCGGATGTATTTATGGAGTGCGACGATGAAGATGAGTCAGATGATATTGTCATGCAAGACTAGGTCCGTTGCCGCGCTCAGCGGTTCCGTTCCTTCTATTGATGAGGCCGTGTCTGGACCGCAGCTTTTCCGCAGAATCATTCAAAGCACAAACCATAAGATAAAGTGCAATCGAGGTCGGTTCTTCGTTCGATCCAGACATGGAGGATGCTAGTGCATGGGAACGTGAACTCCGAGGCAAGTTGTGTCAAGCATACCACCTCGGTTGTACTCATGGCGCTTTTAGGACACTCGTTGAGCAGTATAGAACCAACGCCTGATGACTTGGAAGAAGAAGAACTACGCGAATATGCTGAGCAATGTGCAACACTTGCGGATTTGGCGGACTTGGATGAACTAGATCCCGCTAATGACGACTGGGGGCTTAGTGACGTCGACAGTTGGGATTTGCCACGCAACACACCGCGTCAAACATATCAGCGAGTGGGGATGCGTGAGACGAGTGATATAGACGTGTCGTGATCATATTCTGCGTGCTTCTATCTATGTATTAATATCATAATGCATCACATCCCAAGATCTTTGTGGCCTCCATAATTACGAATTCACCCGGAGTACCGTGCTGCAAACTAATACCTCGGAGCCCACAAATTGCTATATTTTCTGGATCTCGCATCATCTTCGTGCACGATCGAAAAGGTAAAAGTATGGATCAAACATGATAAGCATCATCGATCTGAAGGTCTGACCTATGCGAGTCCGACGCATTTCCACCGGGTAATGCCTATTACGTAGGACGGTCCAGTATCTCGATAGCGAGCAATATGGACCGGGTTGGACGAAGACACTGCATTGACCCGCATCCAACGCGATAACTTCATTCGCCGGCGGTAGGTCCACAGGCGAGAATAAAAGAGAGATATGCTTCCAGCGACAATGCGCCGAGTTTGTCGTACCTCGGATGGGCTGGATGCGAATTGACGATTCAGTGGATTTTAATCCGTACGCCAGTCATCTGGGCTTTGTTTTCCCCTTTGTCGTTGGAATTTTCTGCCGGCTGCGATGGTTTCAAGTTCCCTCATTTCGCCAGTTGACGCTGTTGCGAGGCAATACGTTAGCGTGATCGATGTTTTATATGAGCGCGATGGTCCATACGACCTGGTGATTTATAAAGAAATAATTCGTTTTTCGTACGCATTTTTTGGGGTGAAGAATCGCCGAGCCTCAGACATGTTTTCAACGAGAAAGAAATCACTGCCGTTTTATTCCTTGGTGCAAAATCGGGGATATCATACAACCGAACCTAAGCTGTATCTGGAAATGAAAGAAGAGAAGCATACATGATCTCCGTATCGTACACGACAACGCCTGTGAAACGAAAGATTCAAACTGAAACAATGGTCAGGTAGGTGGAATCCAAGATATACTACAAAATCAAAACATCTTTTTTGTTTTCTTTGGGTAGAAAAGAAACATATCTAACGGGGTGAAATCAGTAAACACAACCACAATTCCATGTACCGAAAGGGAGCGGGAACCCACGTGAGAACTCAAATGCCGATATGAACAAACACGATCTGCTTCTCCAACGACACCTCTCCAGCCATCTCCAACACCGCAGCATTCAGAGCCCCAGCCGCGTTCTCGAACCCAATCACTGGCTGTCTGAACATCTCCTTGTAAAACGCGGTCACTACCTTGTGCGCAACCGCATCATCCACCCTCCACAATGTCCCGATCACCCCATTGAACCCCGCGAACTGCATCCCAGCTGCGAGATGCAGTACTTCGTCTGGAGTCGACGCGTCGCCGACCGCAGTATGACACGCCGACAAAAATGCGAACTCCGAATTCGTGTAACGTTCCTGGATGATCCTCATCAGGGTTAGCTTTCCGTCCCCCATCGCAAACCACGACTCGAATGGCTTCTGGGCGTGCTGGGAACCGTGACAAGCGAGATGGACCCAGCGGTGATCGCGAAACGCCCGTACGGCCCCATCGATCGACGCCGCGTCGCCAGTGACAGTTTCGAATGTGACGGTTGGAGGTGGAGGCATGCCTGTCTCGTCGCGAATTCGCTGTATTTCATGTTCTACCTGTGGGAGTTCGCTCTGCTTCGTCGCTGTGCTCGGTCTGCCCTGGCCTACTGCGACGAACGAAATCGGATTTGCTCCTCCGGACGCATTCCGGGCTGCCTTCTGAGAACGAATACGATCGTGTGCACGAACGAGCGCAGAGAGAGACGGTGCATAGGATGAAACATAGAGATTAAGCATGTTCCTAGC
>JBBPKO010000325.1:2804-15421 GCA_038089295.1 Xerocomus amazonicus
AGAGTTGTTCTTTGCTCTAAAAGTGTGCACTTTTCTAGACTTGCTGCTAAGCTTTCTGATCGCTTTGTAGGGTGGTGGGAATAACTTTGTATGTATAACTTGCTCGATTTCAACTTCCCGGTAATCGCCTTCAGGGTGTTGTCACTAGATTTACCCTGAAGACATTCCCGCAGACGGACGTTTGGGTATGTGTCGGTTCCAGACACTTCCCAGCCTTCTAACCTGAAACGTAAAGGGTGGTTTAATGCATTATCCCGCGTCAAGCCTAGATCGCGTGAACCAAGCAACTGTAAATTTTGCGGCAAACAACGAGGACCCCATGGCACAGATAATGATGATGTATAATTACAACGAACAGGTGAGTCCTTTTGCTCAAGATCGTTTTAAACAATATTCAACGGACTTTCTTTCCCCTCCCGCATGTAGCCGTTTGGCCTCTTGTTGCTCTTCTACAATGCACCAAAACAACCTGCTGAAGTCTTTGACGAATTTCTAGCAATCCCTGGCGAGAGTACAGTCGCGGTACAATCTCTCCTTTCGCTTCTTAAATTGGTGTCCGGATGGATTACCGATGGAGCTCGGTAAGTCTATAGTCTGTCGAGGCTGTATGAATCACATATCTTTAGAGTTATTGGCGATGGGGTGTCTACCCCATCTATTTCGCTCCCTCTTCTTGAGGCTGTGGTCAATCAGTCCAAGGTAAATGGTCCGGATGTTTAAATATGCACCCTTGACGTTGGTCATTCCCATATAGTATTGGGGGGAACGCCCTAACGGAACCATACCGATTCAATATGCCGTACAGCCTTTTCTTCCGACGCTTTTCGAGCACAATACCACACCCTCTGCTTATCCTCCTGACCGCACCCGACCGGTCTATCCACTCTACTTATGCGCCGGGTGGGGGTCTCCTGAGGACGACGAGATCGCTCAAGATACGATCCGGTCGAGCACACGCGTCCTACGGGACCTCATCACGGGACTCGACCTCGAAAGTGGTGGTCAAGGCACTCCTGGCGCTATATACCCCAACTATGCTCTTTTCGATACACCGTTGGCCGACATGTTTGGCAGTCATCTACCGAGGTTGCAGGCGATTCATGCGAACGTCGACCCGGAGAACGTGATGGGCCTTGCAGGCGGTTTCAAGTTTTGATCTTCCTCTCATTCTTCTGCGTCTGATCCTTTCCCTCTCTCCTCTTCCTAGATGGTTGGAGAATTTCCATGCCAGAAAAGCATGATATCTCTATGTATTTATTTATGATGATAATGCTCATGATGCGATATCGGGTAATCGCCCAAGGTACCAACATTTCGCCGCTTACGCGCGATCACGATCTTTGCAGCGTATCCGTCGGTTCCGGATGGCCACTCAAAGCGGAGATTACATCCTGGGAGTTGGCACCCGTCGGTGGATCCGCAGACATCCCTTCCGGGATGCTGACAGAGAACGATGTGGGTTGACCAAGGTCAGTCATCGATGGCGATGAATGTCGGATAACGAGTGGGTAATGTCAGCACGACTCGCTTCTAGCATAGCAATCATTCCTGTGGATAGGCCATGGCCTGCGGGCCTTGTGGTTGTGCGACTCTGGGACAGAGAGGCTCAGACATTTCCATGCCTGCTGGCATCAGCTCTCTTGCTGGACAAGAACTTGAACTAGGTTGTCGTGGTGTCACCAGGACACGGAGTACGGTGGTGATATGCGGTTCAGTCGTAGTCCCGTTAACCGGCAAAGAAGCCGCACAGCAATCGTTAGCCAAGAGGCTTCTTCAAGATATGCACAGAAACATCGTGACCGCATTAGCATTTAGGGAAAAAAAAACATTGCTTGCCAAACCCTTGTACTAGTCCGATTGGGCTATAGCCATACATACTCAGTCGTGATCAACCCGCTTTCTGAACAGGACGTGCTTTCGAGGATTAGGTATGTCCGAGGTGCCAATATATAGACTATGCGCACTCGCGACATCATCGCCCAACTTGATATCGTATGTCGCGACCACATGTGCCATCATCGATTTGAGCTCGTTTGTGACAAGGAAACGTCCAGGACTGTTCATAGGACGCCGTCAACATTCGTCGAGGTAAAGAGTGAGGAAGCCTACCATGGGTGTTTACCAAATCCAAAAGACAGAGAGTCTGTCCCGATGAAGGCAAACCGACGCTTCGAACTTTCTCTGTCGTTCCCAATGTTCACGAACCGAAACGGCTCAAACTCGTCCGCGTTTTCATAAATCCCGTCGTCACGGTGTATGGCGCGAGAAGCAACGCAGACCAACGTTCCTTCTGGTATGAACGTGCCATCCGAAAGCGTATGATCCTTCATTGCCTTGCGCGCCAGATTCACTGAAACGACCATCAGGACCGTTGACAGCGGCTCTCAGATGTACGCACGAAAAGGGCTTGTCATACGCTGAGACTCTTTCATGAAGCTGTCCATTTTATGCATTTTTGCCACCGCAGTCTTGGTCCATCCTTCTTCTTCGATGATCGCATCCACTTCCTCTCGAAGTGGCTCGATATACTGGGGATTCTCCACAAGGTGGAAAAGTGCGTGAGTGAAGGCCTAGACGTGTAGCACATTTGAAGTCTAAACGGTTTGAGGCATGCCGCTCGGATGCAGACTCACTATGACAGCTGACTGAATCGACTAGATTAGCCATTGCGTCGCTCACCACCAAGTGCTGTCACTCACATGAATACTAACAAGGTTGATAATCAGTATCTGAATTGCCAGCGATTCTACCGTTAATTTTACACCCCTTGCTCCCTGTATTAACCACGATAAGGCATCTTCCTGATAGAGTTTATCATGAACACATCGGAACGGGGAAAGGGGGAGAAAACGGACGGCCATATCCTTCCCATGTTCATCGAGATTCTTGAGTCGTTCTTCGATGATCGGACCAAGGTGCCTGACACACCGCCTGATTTATCGTTTAGTTCCAGAGAACAAAAAGGCAGCCAGACTGGAATAAATTCATGATGAATTCCTGAATAGGCTGTCTGGCTGACTTACGGCCTCATAAACCTAGGGAAAAACCCAATCAAAGCCTCCGTCTTGACAAGGTCAATGGCAAACTGTATGTTAAGATCAATCCAGTCAAGGTGGCGGCCTAAAGTGACAAATAGTCAAATGCACAGGCAAGGCTCAAAGAGAAGATGAAATGTACACAGCGGTAAACCGACGAAAAATGTGTGGCTTGTTCTGCAGACGATTTTCTGTAGAGCACTCGTCACAGGTATGCGTTTCCACTCTAGGCGTTCCCAAGGTCAATACATGGAATCCCCCTCAAAGCCTGCTCACCGTTGCCTTTGAGGTCTAGGACCTCGTCGAAAGCCGCCACCAGCTCGTCTCTCATAGAGGGATATATTTCCTCAATTTTTTTTAGTAAGCTGAGAGCGAATGGGGATGATGTGATTCCTGTTCTTGTATAACTAACTCTAGTGGGAGTATATACTTTATGCTAAGAATCTGCCGGAAATACTTCAGTCCACGTCCGTTCAACGAAGAATAGAAGAGCTGCCGACATCGTTCCTAGCTTCCCAAGCGGAAAATGTATCCTCAGGAGCTCTCAGCAGTTCTTCTACGAGCCCTTGTTTGGTTGTGACGACGTTCCAGCGATAGAGATCCGCGATTTTGAAAGGCATAGACTTGTGCTGCACCACACGTGCTTTTGAATATGGTGAGATGGGACAGAGCGCTAAACTTCACCTTTTCACACCCCTCCTGTATGACGGATGACGCATTGCGATTATACGTCAACCCAGCCCACACGGATCCAAGCCAGCTGTTCGATCCAGCCGTTGGAATTGCATCGAGCTGGCGAGTTGAATCAGCAAGGATTGAGATATCTGATTGCGAGTTACCCTGGGCCGCCTTGACCTCAATATGAGGAAAACGACGGCGGCAACGGCTGTGATGTCGTGAGTAGCGTCCAGTAAATTCATCAGAAGCTCGAGAACACAAAAACTCATAACGGAAGAATGGGAAGTCTAGTCTCTTATTGGCGGGGATCAGCTTTTTATTTAGTGGGGCGTGAGTGATTCACGTGAAATTGCACATGTGTGAACGGCCAGCAGGTGAACCTAGAGTCTCGGACAGCACATCTGGTGTTTCAGACAACCACATACCTTCGGTGTCTAGCCTGTCATGTATCCAATGAAACATCGTCCTCGGTTGACATGAACTAAACAGGATCAGACGCTTATTGGCACTTATCGAGTCCCCGGGATAATTGAGGTGTAACCGATGTTTCGACTCGTACAACTCAGAAGAGGCCGCATAAGAATCCTGCTTTTGCTTCTGGTCCCAATTTCCCGATAGGAGAGAGCCAGTCAACTGGTCGACCACCTTTCTGAGTTGTACGGATGTTCGAGGATCTGGTATGACCGCAGCACCGTCGTACAAACTATGCAGCTTTGTTGCACCCATCCTCGATCCTGACACAATAACGCCATGTACCGTCAGTACTTTCAGCTCATTTGCGGTGAGGAAGCGTCCAGGGATGATAATCAAGACATAATAATAGTCAGTTGCCGTCATGGGAATGAAAACGAAAAAGTCGGACTACACCAGGCGTTTTTACCATATCCAAGGGATGAAAAGTTTGCCCCGGTCGTAACGAATCGATGGCCGAGTCCCCCCAAGTCCTTATCCGCGTTCGGCACGAACCGAAATGGCTCAAAATGCATATGCGTCTCAACTGTCGTGCCTCTCGGTACAGACATTGCGACGAGGGAGAAGTCGAGGACTCGAGGCAGTACTTGAAGACCCAATGGCGGACAGCGGCTGCCGCGTCCACGACTAGCGACGAGTCCATGCTCACATCTTGTCAACCAGTGAGTGCTGACCAATATAAAAATAGCCACTAGATTATGTAATCAGCATCTTGTTTCCGTGGCTCGTGGCTCCTACTAGGGATGCCATCTGCATTAATCTGGCAGGTTCTGACATTCTCGACTCGACACTTTCCGACTCGCTTGACCTGCTAATTTCGCCCATCTAGCTTCTTGGCCCTGTATCTCGGGATCGAGCGTTTGTTCCGTCGATCTACTTGTTGCCGTCACTTTCTGGATATCCCTTGGTACGTCATCGTATACGACCGTTTCGCCACTCGGGTCCTCTGGTCCGTCCTTTTTGGCCCCTTGCTCTATTGGCGTGCTCGCTTCTTGTAGTGCCTTCTTCTACCTGGTACAGGCATCCCAGCTATTCGAGGTTTCGTCTGTGTAGATCCAAAGATGCCGGTGGTCTCGGGGGTGATTATTTTCTTCACCAGCCGTCCATGCCTGTGGCGTGGCGTACATAGATCTCATTACCCCGGTGCCATCCCAGGCATCGAGAGAGGGTTTCCACCATTTCCTCTTCCAACACGAGTGAAGAAGGGCCCTAAAGATGGTGTAAATGCTTCTTCACGTCGAAACCTTTGTGCTTTTCTCTTTTACCTGGTTATCAATGTCAGAACTCGAACATTTCATGTTCATTGCGACATGCATCAGAGTTGGAGGCGACAGTGTTGGGATGGGGTCATGAAGTTCGGAGACGGCTTGTGTTTGCGTCTGCAAGTAAGAACTGGCGGTCGCAAGACACGAATGCTGTCGATGTCAACACGTTTGAAAGGTTTCAGGGCAACTGGCCTTTGCTTGGCGGAGAAAGGCGAAGAATCAGCTGCGCCTCTCGAGCTAGCGTCGCTCAGCAACCAAGCCGACTGATTATTGGTGACCAGTCATTCAGGCTGCTAGTGTGAATAGTGGAGAGAACGACTTTATATAAACCTCACCTTTCGCCTTCTCTATATTTAAACGCAGACCGCCGACCGACAAACACAGACGTGGTGGCCAAAAACAGGCAGAGCAATCGACCCGCAAAATGCCAAACGAAACCAAAAACAGGCGATGAAAAGAGCGGAGATCATATGTCACATGTGGCTCTCTGAGACCAAAGTCTAGCATTAGACCACGCATCAAACCAAAAAAAAGATTCGATGGGGAAAAATCGCGCGACCCTTTCTATCTGAGTTCGCTACTCGTTATGGGTCGCTTGCACTACCTCCGCTGCGTTCCCCCCTCTTAGTTGGGCTTGTGCGACGACTTTGATCACGCTCGCGAGAGCCGCATCCCAAGCCAGCAGCCACTTCTCGAGTGCTTCCCGTTGCGATCGCTCGAACTTGCGCGCAAAAGACTTGTACACACGAAGTTTCTACGTCGTCTGGGAGAGTTTACCCGACACGAGACCAGCTCGGATGGCTGCTACACAACTTATGATCTTTTGAGGTAGCTGCGCAAGTAGCGGGAGGTGAAATGCAGTGAATTATGTGAGCAACCTGTAGGTATCAAATTATAGGACAGGAAGGAGGGACGTGTGAGGAGGCGACTGGTGAAAGCAGACGGTGCTAACCGGCCCCGAACAGTGACAACCCGTCGGGCACGGCACAAGCTGCGAGGGAGGGTGGGAACAACCTCGCAGCGTGCGCGTGGCGACAAAAGGTCTGCGTGCTCAAGACCCCGGAGTGGGAGTGTGAGGTGCATGAAAGCGAGGTTGCGGAGAGGTGGGGCCTGAATGGACGAGGGCGCGCGAGGGGAAAGGATGGGCGAGACGAGGAGGCGCGAGGAGAGGAAGGAATGAGTGCCGCTGCAGGCTTTGGTCGTCCAAAGGCCTACCGTGTCGCAGTGCGTGAAATGACACCATTCGGCATGGAAATCTCACGTTTTCGACTTGAGATGCGTTAATTTGCAATGTGGGCGCGATCGTGGCACACCGGAGATCTCGACCGATGTAATCGAATGCGAGCGCAGAAAAGACGAGGCGGGTCTTGCGCTCGAGCCGTGTGCGGTCCAACTCTGCGATCGATTAGCAACAAGGGGGCATACGACGCGATGGGGAAAAAGACTTGGGAGAAGATACACACGCTTGTCAATGATGGTGTTTAAGAATCGGTTTTTTTATTCGTCAGAGATGGGCAACTCCTTAACCCATCGCTGGACGTCGGACCTCGAGATCGCCGTTCATTGCTGTATTTAATCGAAGCAGTGGTCGATGACGACGAGGAGACCGCGTTGAATAGATAGAGTACATGTACTTGCCAGAGCGCGAATAAATGAGAGTAGACGAGGTTGGATCTCTACGAGAAAACACCCAGGTCAGTTCTGTGGCATTTTTTTTTTAGCACGAGCTCAAACGCAGCCTCATCGAGCGGGTCGGTTTGTTGTGTGGACGAAATTTCGTTTGGTTTCCATGTCGAGGTCCGATTGTTCACACGGATAATTCCTTTCCTAGCCTTCTCAACGGTGCCTTTTCTTGCTAGGGCTCAAGTGCAGCCTTTCTGGCGTCGTTAAACGATATAACTGATCGTTAACGCCCTTTGGCAACGCCCCGTCGATATGCAAAGAATCTCTTTCTTGACAATGAATACCACCTCAACATCCTCGGCAGATTCATCTCCGATTAAGGACGTGTACCCCGTGGAAACGCAGAACGAACCAGTATAAAATGAAACCATTAATGGACTCCCAGAAAGACCAATCATGCGTCCGTCCCTCCTTGCCCTTCCATTCGTGGTCGTTCTCGCGAGGGGAAGCCGCCTCAACACTCCCCACAAGGTCAAGGAGAGTATTTCGGTACTTCCTTCTGGTTGGACCAGACATGGTCCTGCACCGACGGATTATCTCCTCCAGCTCAAGATTGCGCTCCCTCAGCCACGTTTTTCGATTCTCGAGAAACACCTCTGGGAAGTCAGCGATCCAGACCATGAGCGCTATGGCGCCCATTTGTCCAAGGAAGAGATAGACGCTCTCATGGCACCCCACCCTCAATCTCTAGACGCTGTTAATGAGTGGCTCTCTTCGCATGGTATCGGAGAAGAACATCTCTACAGGTCGTCAGCTCTGGATTGGGTTGCTATCCGTGTCCCAGTTGCCCTTGCAGAGGAAATGCTTGACACGGTAAGAACTAGCGCCCACTCTTTGTCCTGATCTACCCAGACTGCGATCCCAGAAATATCACGTCTATTCCCATTTGAATGGCGGTGAGAGCGTCGTAAGGACAAACAGCTACAGTCTTCCAGAGAGCTTGCATGAACATGTCGAATTCGTTCAGCCGACGACAATGTTCACTCGACCCAAGCCAGCCAAGAGTAGTCTACGTGTGCTAGATTCGGGATCGCTAGGCTCAAGTTTTTCTGCCGGAGCGGTTACTGGACCGACTGGTAGCAAGATCAATGCTAGCTGCAACGACACGGTATGATTCCCTATCCCGGCATCTGGACCTCTTTCGCGAACCCATCACACAGATCACCATCACATGTCTCAGACAGCTTTACAACGCTGTGGGATACAACACCTCTGCCACCAGTGGAAATAAGATCGCCGTCACTGCTTATGACGAGCAGTACGCCAATAACGAGGATCTCCAGCAATTTTTCAAGCTGCAGAATCCCCAGGCCGAGGGTTCCAATTATACCTTTGTTTCCGTAAACGGTTTGACAATTTCCCACTCGGCCCTTGGCTGACTCCCTGAATATCATGTATTTGTGCCCAGGCGGGATCAACAACCAGTCCTCTCCCGGTGAGGAGGCTAACTTGGACACTCAATTTGCTTTTGGCCTGACATATCCAACACCCGCAACCTTTTACTCAACGGGTGGTTTGCCGCCTTACATTCCCGACGCAATCACTCTGACGAATACCAATGAACCATACCTCGATGTTCGTTTCCTTCCTCTTGTCTGCTGTCCACTTCTAAAGTCCATACAGTGGCTGGATTACATATCCAACCAACCAGAACCTCCTCAGACGATCTCTACAAGTTATGGTGATGACGAACAAACAGGTGCTTTCTTTCATCAACTTCTTTGGCGTACTCTAACCATGACTAGTCCCACACAGTTATGCCACCCGCGTCTGTTCCGGTTTTGCTGCTCTTGGTGCCCGTGGCATTTCCGTCATATTCTCGTCCGGCGACGGTGGTGTTGGCGGGTACTCATACCCAACAAATCAGAATTGCTACAGCAACGATGGCACCAACAGGACCATGTTTATACCCCAATTCCCTGCTTCTTGTCCATTGTATGTGCACCTCTAAATAGCTAGCGCGATTTTCTTAATTTTTGGCTTCTGAATCACCTAGTGTGACCACTGTCGGTGGATCCCATTCAATCCCTGAAGTTGCCTCCAATTTCTCTAGTGGAGGCTTCAGCAACTACGTGGGGTTGTTTCTACGACTGCTTTTTGTCGTTATGTTGATCCGTTGCCGTTACCAGTTTTCTCGACCTGAATACCAGGACAGGGCAGTAGATTCTTTTTTGCGACAACTTGCTCCTGGTACCTATGAGGGCCTGTATAACCCGTAAGACGCATTTTCTCTTTTTGTGTTCCAATCTAACAATCCCCGGCCAGCCGTGGCCGTGTGAGTAACCGTCCATTCCGGGCGACGAACCGCTTCTAGACATGGGGTCCTGATCCACACTAACTCCACAGGGTTTTCCTGACGTCGCTGCACAATCCGTGAACTTTCTCGTGATCTTTCAAGGTCAGCCAGTAAGCGCTACTGGCACGTCCTGCTCTGCTCCCACCTTTGCCTCGTTCGTGTCGATGCTCAATGATGCGCGGATCCGCCGGTGCAAGAGTCCCATGGGCTTCTTGAACCCATGGTTGTACCATAAGGGGTCCACCGGACTGAACGACATCACATCGGGTAACAACCCCGGATGTGGCACACAGGGCTTCAATGCCACTTACGGTTGGGATCCTGGTATGTCTCCCTTGTTCATTCACCTTCATTTCCGTGTTGTCCCGTCGAGTGGCGTGATTGGCTGATTTGAACGCTTCTTTTTTCGGTCATTTGTAGTCACTGGACTGGGTACGCCCAACTTTGAAGAGTTGTTGGCAAAGGCCGTTTGAGTTGTTCCTCCCCCCCCCTTTTTTTTTTTTCGTATATCTTGATGTTTTTGTGTTGGACTATGTGGGTGTTGGACTGGGATGATGCACGACAGATAAGAATTAACTTCAGATCTGGTTTGTCTTGATAATGACCCTGCCTCCATCTCTCTTCGAATGTATCTAGACCATGTGGACCAGCGTAGCTTTAGGACTCGAGGCTGTTGTATGTGCGCCAGGATGGCAACTTATCTTTGTGATGACTTGCTTCGGCTGTCAATCCTGTTCTCTTGTTCTAGATTTAGGTTCTGACCAACCCCTTCCACGACCACGGTACAACCGCAGGCAGCAACACATTAGGGAGGATAAGACGGATGCTATTTTATTTATCATCGTACACGTGGGTCCAGCGAACGAGGAAACAAAACGAACAAGTCGACGCGGGCATCGATAGCTTAGTTTGGGTGAAAATAAAGAAGAAGAAAAAAACGCTCAGAGAGTATTACATGGCGGTCGTTGACGGCCCCGTGTTCCAATGGTCTCGACCCGCACACGTGCTGGGGACGACAGGGGAGATGAAGCGGTGAACAAATAGCTATGACCAACCGCCGACGCAGCCGTTCTCGTACCGCGTGTGTACAGAATGCTGTGAAACGTAGACCCCGATGCAAGGACCCGATGCGCAACCTGGCCCGCCGTACGTCTCCCTGCGCATGTGCGTGCCCAAGCCCAAGCCCAAGCCCGACTCGACTTCTCCGACACGCCCCCCCCTCCCCCGAGGAGTGTCCAGGTTCATCCACACGAGAGGGAAATACCGGTGCGATCTCAGACGGGTCGAATTCGAACGGCGGGCAGCCCAAGAGGAGAGGTGTGCAGAACCCGTGCCGTAGGTGTGAGATCCCGGCTCGGGCGGCGGGAGAGACTTGGGGGCCTTCCCGAGATGGTACGTCTGTTTGTGTTTTTGCCTTGACCGGGTGGCGTTCCGGCGGCGGGTGTGCCCCTGGCGCGCTGAGCGTCTGCGGCTGTCCACTCCGCACGGCGAAGTGCCCGAGCACGCGGGCGTGAGGGGATAATGTGTGGTTAGAGTACCGCTGGGCTTCGACAACTGGTGCAGTGTGTTATTCAGCGTCAGGCGGAGCACGATCTATTGGAGTCCGCTTCGGGTAGGGGTGTGGTGCGGTGGGGAGGAGCCGGAGTGAAACAGTTCATGTGGTGTGGCGGAGAACGAGGCGGAGAGACGGCGGAATGAGAGCGGGCAGGGTTTGTGGCTCGAGACATGGCTGTGGACGGAGGGGAGTGGGGCAGTCTTCGGAGCCGTTTTGACGAAGTGTGTGAGCCCGCTGCTGGCCGAGCGCGAAAATTGTGACTTGATACTGTCTGGCGTGACTGAGCGATTGGCGAGAGATATGCCTGTGGGTGTTTGAGATACTTCTGCCGGAGGTTGGATCGTGCACTGTGGATGGTAGACTCGCGGACGGGTGACGGTGCCTCCACCAACGGCAGGGATAGTCTCATACTCAGTGACGGAATCGTCCGGTGCCAGACTTGCAGGTGGAGAATAGTCATCGAAAGAGGCGTCCACAAGGTCTACTGCAGAATAGGACATTTCCTCTCTGCCGTCTTCATCATCGATACCCGATTGTTCCTCCGTAAGATCTGCAGGACCTTTATTTTGCTTGAATAGTCGACCAAAACTTGCGAAAACGCTCTTCGTGGGTAGGTTGGGGAAGCTCGAGAACACAAGAACTCATAACGGAAGAATGGGAAGTCTAGTCTCTTATTGAGAGATCAGCTTTTTATTTAGTGGGACGTGAGTGATTCACGTGAAACTGCACATGTATGAACGGCTGGCGGGTGAAACTGGAGTCTTGGACGGCACATCTGGCGTTTCGGAAAACCACATACCTTTGGTGTCTAGCCTGTCATGTATTCAATGAAACATCATCCTCGGTTGACATGAACTAAACAGGAGCAGACGCTTATTGGCACTTATCGAGTCCCTGGGATAATTGAGGTGTAACGATGTTTTGACTTGCACAGCTCAGAGGCCGCATAAGAATTTTGTTCCTGTAGAACAGCCAGTCAACGGGTCAAGGGCTCGATGGAGTATTTAAAGGCACGATGGCGGACAGCAGCTGCCGCGTCCACGACTGGTGACGAGCCCATGCCAAAATGATGTTCTGGGTGTTCACTCACATGGACAAACAAATTGGTGGTGATACAGCCACGAGCTTATGTAATCGGCGGTTCACAGGCCTGTCCTACCTACTCTGTAATTCTAATTGGACAGTGACCAATAAAATTTATCGGGAGTCTATTCCACATCTTCCTGTGGCTCCTAGGATGCTATTTGCATTAATCATCTGGCACGACATTCTCGACACTTCCCCACTCGCTTGACCGCTAATCTCGGCCACGCCCATCTAGTTGCATAATAGCAGACAAAATGGCTGACGTGAGTTTCTAAATTTTATGCTTCTGAAACACCTAGTGTGACCACTGTCGGTGGATCCTATTTAATCTCTGAAATTGCCTCCAATTTCTCTAGTGGAGGCTTCAGCAACTACGTGGGCTTGTTTCTACGACTGCCTTTTGTTGCTATGTTAATCCGTCGACGTTACCAGTTTTCTCGGGCCCAATACCAGGACAGGGCAGTAGATTATTTTTTGCGACAACTTGCTCCTGGCACCTCTAAGGGCCTGTATAGCCTGTAAGACGCCTTTTCTCTTTTTGTGTTCCA